>JALBCR010004530.1:0-222220 GCA_030710515.1 Abscondita cerata
TGTTACTTCAGTTCGTCACGTATTTTGTTTTAATGTCATTTGCTTTGTGGCAGCTACGGCAAATAACATCCTAATGGTATAGTAGCGTGCGACTGGACTGAATGTCTCTTCGTAATCAATTCCTTCTTGTTGGACAAACCCTTTCGCTACTAATCTGGCTTTAAATCGAATACTTCCATTATATGAAATTTTGCGCCCGCAAAACCCAGCGATTTTATTAAAACTTTCATATTGGGTGACCTGTCTATAAGCTCCCACGTTTGATTTTCTTTTAATAATTTTAATTCATCATGCATAACTTTAGACATCCATTTTGTTTCTCATTTAACTGAACTGCTTCAGAATAGGAATTTGGATCACACTTATCATACTACAGATTTCAGATAGGGAATACAAATTCATTACCTACCATCAATTCGGTTTCCTAACTTCACGCTCTACTTCTACTGTTTTTTTCCGAATATCTTCTCTTCCTTCGGATACAGATGCTATATCTTCAATTTCTTCTGTAGCTTCACTGTTCTCACTAACATTTTCTTGCTGTGTTTCGCCTTTTTAACATCTTCTTTTTTCTTACTACATGTAGTTTGTGTTTCCTCCAATGCTGCATTGCTTTGATTGAAACTACAAATTACTTCTGGTTTGAATTTCACATCATGGCTGACAATTACTTTTCTTTTAGAAGGAATCCATAATCTATATCCATCCTTGTCATTCACATAGCCTACAAAGTATCCAAAAACTGCCTTGTCATCAAACTTAAAGCGAAAATTCTTGGGTACATGCACATAACACTGCGTTCCAAAAATCTTGAAATTGTTGAGCTTACCTAATTCTTTCCCATACCACAATTCGTAAGGAACCTTATCATTAATAGTTGATTTTCCTGTATGATTCAGTAAGTATGCTGCTGTGTTACATGCCTCAGCCCATAATTCCTTCGGAAGTTTTGTTGAATTAAGCATCGAACGAGCTGCTTCGACTATAGTCCTATTACATTACACGTTAAAACAAGTTCTGCCACAGAACTGCTCAAAGATCCTGCAGTTATAATGGCAGCCTTTGCATCGTTCTTTTGCCATTGAGCAACCTGGTTCTTATGATCTGCTGTAGAATCTTTCGTTAATACAATGCAGGATAATTTACCTTCAACTATATCTTCCAACCCGTATGCACGCAGAACCATTTCCATTTGACCCAATCTTCTGGACCTTCCAATTTGTCGATAGTTAGGTACTTTAAATTCACTAGAACGCCATTTTGTTGATATGCTGTACACTTGTAATTACATCAACTTTCACAGTTTGTCCGCAACTATATACAATTATCTGGGCCATAACCTGTTAGTAGAGTATAAATAAACAGCAAAGCAGTATTAAACCATATATAATTGAAATAAACATTATAATTAGAACATCAACAAAAATGTACTACATGATTGATTATACAACTAATAGTTATTTACATACGTTTCCATAGTGCATTTGAGTCTTACACACTAGATTATAATGCATCGTTGTCCTTGTTAACAGAAAAGAATAAAGAGATGCGAACAGGGGATACAATCAGACCAATCAAAGTGGAGTTTACAACGAGAGTAAAAAAATAGAATTATTAAAGAAAGTATGAGTTTTAAAGGGAACCAAGATAGCTGCAAATAGAAAGCATGCGACGTCAGTTTTCAAGAAGAATAAGTTACTTCACAAATAGACATCTTTATCTTCCGATTGAATGAACGGGAGGGCAAATTATAAAATGGATCGTAAAAAACTATGTAAGTATGGGGGATACAATTGAAAATGTTCATCAAAAAGATGAAAATGGGGAATGTAAGACAATGAAAAGAAAAATTAAATTTTGATTTGAAACATATCGGGAATAAAAAACAAGGGAATCATTTTTAGAATAGAAAATATAAAATGTTAAAATAGTAGAATAAATAGAAACGTGGTTGGAAAAAAAATGACTGTGGAGGATGAAAAAAAGATATAAGAGAAAGTACAATCGGCAGTGAGAACAGAGAAATGGTGGAGCAAAAGGAAGTGAAAAATGAATGGTGAAATTAAGAAGTTGAAGAGAAACAGATACAAGGAATGATAAGAACAGAAAGAGGAGAAACATATGAATTAATAACAGAATATGGAAAATAATTGGACAACACCAGAAAATGTCTAAATAGTGAATATCGGTGTAAGGTGGAACTCAAATACGTGACGTTTCTAAACATAAATAGGGCAAATAAACAGAAAAGAGGGTAAAGCGCCAATATAAAAGTCCTAAACACAATATAAATAATAAGACATTTCATGATTTATCTCTGTAAAGAAACAAATCCACGCTAGGAAGATCAACAAAAATACGCACACAAGTAGTAAGGCGTACGGAAGAATAAGAAGAAAAAATGGAGTCAGGTAAAGAAACTACATTAGCGCAAATTATGAATAAACTAAAACTGTAGAACAGAAAATGGACAAGACAAACATAGTGCAACAAATGGATAAAAGTAAAAATATCGAAGAAACTATAAAGATCCAAAATTTTAAAACATTAAACTTAAATCTTATTTATTTTGTCTTTTATACAAATAACAAATGAATTCGGTTTTCTATACAAATATAACACTTTCTTACCACCAAACTAACAATATTCTTATTTAACAAAATTAACTCTTCTACCTCTTCTTTTCTAAACATCTTTCATCTTCTTTCTCTTAACAAAATCTTCTTTTTCTTCTCTTTCATCTTTATCCCTTTATCTTCATTATCTTTCTTTTCTCTCTTCCATCTTTTTCTTCTCTCCATCACTTCCTTCATCCATTGTACTCCCTCTCCTTTCTCACCCAATAGCACCCACCACTTCGTTTCCTCTTCTCTTAACTCACTACATCCTTCTTTCATGTGCATTATGCTTTCCCATCCATCCCCACAATCTACATATCCTCTCTTCATCCTCCAACCAGTATTTATTCTCCCTTTCTTCATTTCCTGTTCTAAACCTTGCTATCATTTTTTTTCTTTCAGCGATTTCCCTCCATTATGTATTTTGGCATTCTTCCCGTTATTAATTGTCCATATTTCTCGTTGTATTTTCCTTCTTTATTCTTGCTCTTCTTTCTTGCATTTGCGTGTCTTTATCTCTCGTTATTATTTCCTTTTCCATATATCTTCCTTTCTGTCTCAAACTTCTTATCTCCTCTCTCGCATATCCACACCTTTCATAATATTTTTCCTTTCATCTTCCCTGTAACTAATTTTCTGTGCCTCCACTTCTTTCCAACATTCATATAAAAGTTCATTGTTCTTCCTGTTTTCCATCCTTTCTTCGAATCTCAACGCTCTCTTTCCAGTTTCTATCCGTATTTTTTCTAATTTCATTTCTTCTTTCACTATATAACCAGGTGTCTCCTTATCCAGCCTAACGTCCACTTCCCATATTTCTCCTGTGTCCTTTCTAATAGTTCCCATTCCTTCCATCCCCAAATCTCTGCTCCATATAACATCACACTTTTCACTATTTTGTCGAAAATTCATCGTTTTCTCTAAATCCTTCCCAAATGTCCTTTCACCTATCCCCCAAACTTGTCCTACTATTTTGTTTCCTTTCTGTCCGAGTTCTCTTATATGGTCTTCATCTTTATTATCATACCTAATGTTATAACCTAGGTACCTGTAATTCTCCACTTTCTCTATTTCTTTCTCTCCCCACCACCATTTCTCTTCTTTCCGTCTTTCCTTTCTCTTTTTAAATTCAATTATTTTTGTTTTTTCCACATTTGCCTGTAGCTTCTTTCCTTCTAAGTATCTTTCTAAAACCTTAATCACCCTTCCCATTCTCTTCTCCATTCTTCGCTACTGCCACTATATCATCTGCGTACGCCAGCACCCATACCTTTTTCTTCCTATTACTACTCCTCCCCACCTGATGCTTCTCTAGTTTTTCCTTCCCAAATCTCGTATGTATATTGAGAACAGACTGGGGCTTAATAGGCATCCTGTTTTTAATCCTTTTTCCGTCAAAATTCTCGTCCCAACTTTCTGCCTACCCTTGCAGTACATTTTTGTTTCTTCATATATTTCCTCAATTGCATCCTTAATTTCTACATTTATCCCTATTTCCTCCATAATTTTCCATAGTAGTCTTCTATCTACATTATCGAACAACTGCTTTGATGTCAATAAACATTCCATACATTCTCCCTCCTTTTTCGAAATTTCTTTATTGATCATGTACTTTAGAATGTATATATTATCTATCGCCCCTCTTCCTTTTCTGAATCAGGCTTGCCAGTCCGGGATAATTCTTTTCTATTCTATTTCCTTTTCTAATCTTTGCATAAACCTTATATCCCACATTTGTCAGGCTCATTCCTCTGTAGTTTATCGCCTCGTTTTTTTCTCCTCCCTTGTATACAGGACATATTATAGCCTCTTTCCATTTATTTGAAATTTCTTCTTCTTCCATATACTTTCATATATTCTTCTTAAGTGCTCCTCATTTTTCTCAGTGTATCTCCATTGTTCTCCTTGTGTTCCATCCGTCCTTCTGACTTTCCTTTCTTTATTTTCTGTATTGCTTTATCCATTTCTTCTTTAGTTATCCACATTCTCTGTTCCTACTTTTTCTTCCTTCTCTCCTTTGTCTATTACTTTTCTTCCTTACCTCCTAACAGATTAATACACTGATCTTCCTATTTTCTGCATCTATCTTCTACCCGTCCTTTTTTTGCGTTCTACTTCTGTTTTATAAATTCCCATGCTTGTCCTTCATTTTTAATTCTTCTATTCTTTTTTCTAACTGTTCCTTATATTCTTCTTTTCCATTTTACATTTTCTTTGAATTTGTTTTATCTTTTTATATTCCTCTATCTCTATCTTCTCACTTTTTTTCCATTTCCTTCTTCCTTTTCTCATTTCTCTTTTCTCCTTCTCACACTCTGCATTCCACCATTCCTTACATTTTCCTGTTTTTTCTTATTTTGTATTTTCTCTTTTCTGCTGCCGAATTAATTTTTCTATTTCTTTTAAAATCTCCTTTAAAATCCCTTTTTTTCTTTTCTTTTTTTTTTCTCTTTTATTATTTTATAACTTCTTTTTAAAATTTTCCTTTCCCCCCCACCCCCCCCCTTCCAACCACCCCACCTTACTCCCTTCCCTTTCTCAAATCTTACTTTTTTTTTTTTAACACCCCCCCCCAACCAAAAAAAGTAAGTAAGTAAGTTTGTTTATTGTCAGTACGGCTCCACATGAAGACAGATTGGTACACAATAATTGTCAAGGTTACATATATATTACTAATAAAACGACATTGTAGTATACAATGGAGATACAAAACATTCCTATTCTAAGTAGTTGCATTGAAAATATTCTTTTAAGCTATAAAAAGGGCTGCCAAGTAAGAGAGTTTTAAGTGTCAGCCTGAACTACTTATATGTGCTTATTTGTTTTATATTGATAGGCAGATTATTAAATATTTTGCAACAGTTGTATTGTAGGTTATTCTGAAATAATGATGTTCTATGATGACCCGTATTTAAAAGGTGTTTATGGCGCGTATTATGATTGTGTTCGCCGTTTGAGAAGCGTATACGGACCTTATAAGCATAGCAGCTTATTTCTAAAATATACATACTCGTTACTGTGAGAATCTTTAAATTTTGAAAGAAACACCTACATGACGTTCTTAAAGGCAAGTTACAGATAACCCGTATTTGCATTGTTTATATACGCTCTGTGTTAGCACTGCCACCCCAGTTGGCTATGTTATATGAGATATATGAAGCATTGAAATTTGCATGATAAAATATTAATAATGTATGTTTATTACATACATTTTTTAAAGTGAGAAGTGCATAGCAAGACCTTTGGAGCTTTTTACATATTGTATCTATGTGTAATGACCAGGAGAGGTCATGTCTAACCGTTAGTCCAAGTATTCTTGCCGACTCGGAGCATGTGATACCGGCTACATCCTTTATAGTTGAAGTTTTTCGTAGACTGCCAAAAAGAACTACAGACGTTTTGTCTTCGTTTACAATTAACCCATTGCTATCGCTCCACCTGCGCAGCTTATTTAAGATAAGGTCAGTTTTAACGCAAAGGTCCGTTATGTTACCTGATTTAATTAAAATATTCGTATCATCAGCATAGGATGTTACAAAAATACTACTTTGAGAATCATTATCTATGAGATGTGATATAAGGTCGTTGGAGTAGAGCAGAAAAAGTGTAGGGCCAAGTATGGACCCCTGGGGGACTCCAGATGTTATTGGGCATGTAAGACTACGCCCCCCTTGCGGCAATTCTACTATCTGTATCCTATTAGATAAATATGATTTAAAAGATCTAGCGTAGTGCCCCGTACCCCATATTGAGACATTTTCTCGAGAAGCTTATTGTGGTCAACAGTGTCAAAAGCGGCAGAGAAATCGACAAATAAGCCAGCGGTTAAAAATCTCTTATCAACAGGAGTCACAGTTTCTGAAAGAAAATCGCACAATGCAGTATTAGTTGATTTATTTTTAATGAAGCCGTGCTGAAACCTGTTTATAATATCAAATTTTGATAAGTAACTGATAAGTTGTGTGTTTATCGCGGATTCAAAGACCTTTGAGAAACTAGGTAGTATGCTAATGGGCCTGAAGTTGCAGACTTCGTGCGGATTTCCCTTTTTTGTAAAGGGCTTGACTATTGCTTGTTTTAGACTGTTTGGAAAATACCGTTTTGTAAAGTTAAGTTAATTATGTATGTTAGTGGTTTCGCAACAGAATGTTTCACAGATTTTAACAGATTATTACTAATCTCATCGTGTCCATAGGACGAAGATGGTTTTAAAGAGCTAATAATAGACACCACATCGTTCACAATTAGGGGGACAAAAAACATTGAATGACACAACGCTGGAATTGATGTATTACAATCAGGAGGGTTATTTGTTCTATAAAATCTAGAAAAGTGCGCACAAAACATTTCAGCTGCTTCCGTGTTAGACACTACAGTCCCTTCTTTAATAATTGCTATATTTTCCTTTTTCTTCTTTCCATTTACTAGATTAATGATTTCCCAGGTCGTTTTAATCTTATTACATGAGTTCAATAATTTATTATTATAGTATTGTTTTTTGGCAAAGAGTAACTGATTTTGGTACAAGGCATGTTGACTTTTAAACATTTTGCAAAAATTCTGGGTAGCGCACGGACAATATTTTAAGATCAATAACTCTTTGCTTGAACTTGTAGAGCTTCGCAGTTAACCATGGTTGATTTATTGTCGTTCGAAAAGGAAAACTCAAATCAAAGTAGTAAACAAAGCAACGAAAAAAATTATCGAAGGCTTGTTCGGAGTTAGTGCTCAGGTAAACATGTTCCCAGTTTTCTTGAGAAAGGCACGATACAAACTGCGCTATGTTAGTATCAGAAAAATTTTTCTTTCTGCGTTTAACAAGAGAAGAATTCGACGGTGATGATTTCTTACAACTTGAAACTCTTAGCACTTACCCATTGTGGTCAGAAACACCAAGATTTATATTTCTTATTTGAGAGGAGATTCTATCGGAGAGTAGCACATTATCTAAACAGGTACTTGAAGTAGCCATGATCCTAGTAGGTTCACTGAGTAATACTTTCATTCCAAATGATGAAACGAGATCAATCAAGGCAATTCTGTTAACATTCGTAGTGTCCAGGAAGTTTATGTTAAAGTCGCCACATAGTATGACTCGAAAAGACTTCCTCCAATAGGTTCTCAAGCAGACTAAGAAAAAATGCGGAATCACCACTTGGTGGTCTATATATAGTTATTACAATAACATTGTCTTTAATTAATTTTATTCCACAGAATTCAAAATGACCTTCCTAGAAGTATTCTTGATGTCCACATAACATTATCAAACCTGACATCATCTCTTTTATAAATGGCCCACTTCTCCATGCTGCGCAGAGGTGCGACAGAAATACGAGGTTAATGTATAATTATTGAGGTTAATGAAATTATTTTTATCGCGAGGCTTGCCAATGCTCCGTAAACAACTAAGAAGTCGAATAAAGTATTTTTCGGATATTAGTTCTAAATCGAGAACTTTGTTAGCGAGACACTGTAGATTTTAATGAAGAAATGATATGTTTATTTCCGGGTTTAGAGTAGCATTACCTTGGTCACTTGTTGGATCTAAATAAAATGTTCTTACCCTGCCTTTATGGGCGATAGGTCTTTACTAAAAAGAACTCCACTGCTGCACAGAGTGATGTCAATTAAATTGGAGTTCAGGCTAACATCTCTACATTGGATGTTATGTATAAGCAAAGAGTATATAATTGAGGAAGAGAAGCAAAGTATTGGAATAAATAGTAGTCGTGTCTTGTGTGTTGCCTAGCAATAAATTTACAATTTTAGAAGAACCGAAAGTTTGTGTAAAAAAGAAGCAGATGTTAACAACCTACTGTAAGAGAGATACAAACCTTACTTGTCATGCTTTGTACGTTAACAGTGTTGTCAGACCATCTACGGTCAGACTGAAAGTATTTTCTATTCATATTTTTTAGAACAATACAATACTTCTTCTACCTGAAAAGGGATGACTACAGAACTTAAAATTTTAAATCCGACTTCTTTACTATTCTTAAACCAAAACAAATTAGTAAATTGATTTATGCAAAAAAATTATACATTTTTCGGGTTGATCCTGTCCGTGTACGTTTTGCAAGTTTTGAATTTATAAAACAAAGAGAGCAGTAGGTACTCTTTTGCTTTACCAATTTTAAACCGTTTTAACTTCTTCATTGTATTTATTTATTGAATTTATTACACAGCGACATTATCGTTGCAGATGCAAGACTTTATACTTAAGATGAGATGACGTGAATTTCTCCTATTGTTTCATTTTTGAAGTCAGATTAACTTTTAGGATTAACATGTCATAATTCCAAAAACGGACAAAAATTACAACCAACAGAGAAGAGAAGTTACAAGTTGAACCTGCGTTACTGTTTATAACGTGTGATTCAAAAAATGTCTCATCAAACCTTGCCATGAAAGACAAAGCAAGATATAGCAGGTGTATCTTAGCAAGCTTGTACCTTGTCAATTCTGACAGATTTAATTTCAACATCCAGTTTTATGTATTTAGAGTAGACGTACGTGAATTTTCATGGTCCACTTTCATGAAAAATTTTTTGAATCACGGGTTACTTTATTTATTGAAATTGACCGATAAAATTATACAGGGGACAGATGACATAATATAAGTAATAATAAATTTGTGCAGAAATGGTTTTTATGTTTGTATTAAAAGGAGAAAATTACAACAAAATAAGTCTTATTTGACATGTGAATACCTACGATAACTTTTATTTAAATTTGTCTCTAATATGAGAAACTCATCAACAAAAGTTTGACCTGCGTGCCGAATTTAAAATGAAAGAAAATTCCAATAAATATTCCGATATTTCTATTGAAAACTTTTTAGGAAGCCCGAGAATCGACAGTATAAATAATAATGTACATATTAGATACATAAACACTATTTTTTTACATTATAATGAAATATTTTTTTATTTTCAATCATACTTAAAGGCTGTTCTCTCAGGGGGCTATAAAAGTTTATGTAAATTTATCTCGCTTATTTTTAGAAATGTTTTCCCTAATTTTGCACAAACATATAGCTAACATTATTATTTATGTCGTGCAGGAGCTATTTTTTAAAATTTTCGTCTTCGTTGTATTTAATTGAATTAAAACGTAAAATAACAGAAAAATGGATTTCCTGTAAGCCCAAATTTCGACTCCACTGCGCTACATAGATAATAATTTTCTGACAACCCTACTTTTTTAATTTTTACTTAAAATCAATGAGAAAAATTAACATTAAGTAAACGATAAATACTGAAAACTCTTGGAGAATTGTAAAATGAATGTACTCGCTGGCGAATTTTTCTGAGCGCAATAGGCCAGACTTGGAAGCCGATTAATATTAATAGATAATAATATATTGTTAAATTGTTGATGTCATTTTTTGTACATGACATGCAGTTTTTAACAGTTTTAGAAACAGAAAAAACAACAAATAGCTATTTATGTAACAAGAAATAAATAGTGAACCGCCTACTAGAAATCTGAAATTGTCCCAGTGATAAAACAGCCTTAAAGAACGCAAAAGCGTGCATAAACAAAACGTTGTATCCACGGAATCAGAAAATCATGCAATAATCCCAACAAATTACTGAACAGGACATGAGTACCTGTCTATAAATCACAAGAACCTTTTGTTGTGACAATTTCTTAATACCAAAACAATAAACACCCCTGGACGCTGTCTCAAAAGCGTACACCAAACTCTTAACTTGGCCTTAACTTGCAACACCTAATATGTATGTGGGTTAGAAGATTTTAAAGTACACCTATTCCTTTATTATGTAAAATTAAGTAACAACCGGTTTCAACAAGGGGTTAAATTATTAGGAAGTATATAAGAAGTAGGTATAAATGTGTACAAAATATGAATAGCATAATTCTCGAAACGGGTAAGAATTTTCTAAAAATTCTTTCGAGTCCTGTTTGGGATCGAAAATACGAATCTGTCGAATTTTTTCGAATTACAAAGAATGGCTAAGGCAAAAATTTTACCTAAGTTATTTAAAGCGCGGTCATGTTGTGAATGAAACAACCAAATTCGACAGCAAACAAAAGCAACAATATTGTTTTTGTAAAATTGCAATATAATACATTGCTAAATAAACAAACGATATCAAACAAAACGGTCTCCCTTCGAACAGGTAGTGATTATGTGGCAACTCTGTGTCTACTACAACAAAGAAATCTGTTGAAAACGGTTCAATTTAGAAAGAATTAGTTTGGTTAGTCGGATACTAGGGAGCCGATACTAGCGCCCCAAAGCGGCCGACTAACTTTGAGGTATACGATTTTTAAAACGGACATTGCTTCTCCTCCCTAATTATATACTCTTTGGTATAAGTATAAAATGGTTTGATATGTGTTTTACTATAATAAATTTACATTTGTCACTGAGGTGAATGCCCTTATGATTATATGTCCGCGATCTTAAAATACTATTTACATCGATATAATAAACATAATATATATTTAAAACTAGAACTAATGCAGTATAATTGACAATTAATTCTGTATGCGTAGTGATTGTAATAGTCATTGTCCGTACTGTATGGCACATTATAAGAATACAATTTGTGTGTTCAAATGACTGTAAGTATTAATAATACTAGACTTATTAATTTGTGTATGTTTAGCAGCGTTGATTGATCCAGCACACACAATGACATAATCTTTTTTGGTGTAATCCGCATACAATCCACTAGTGTTCAAAACTATATCTTCAAAACGAGCGTTAGGTTTGAATATACAAAAAACAGAGAACCTATGACTCAAAAGGTCGGTAAATTTGTGAGATATAATTTCTACCTTGGCTGTCTGCTAAAATCAAAACTTTTGGTTTCCGGATCGATATTTGATGGCCCCCATTTTTTCCCGCATTACAACTGTTGTATTCACTACGATCCACTGAGCAAGGTTGACTCAACGAGGACAGATTATCTGAACGTGAACCAGCTTTGTTCGATTTTCTTTGGGTATCTAATACTTCCTCACATAGGGATACATCATTAATAAGTGCCAAGTTTCCGATTTTATTTTTTTATATTTTTTGCTGGTTGATTACGTCATGGTATAGCGGACTGTGATCAGTGCTAGTACTAGTTCTTAAAACGTTGTCTGGGCCGCACTGTCACCAACTGATGCATGATGTTCAATTGGTTTCGTCTCCATATTAATAGTTTGCGTCGCCGCTTTATATGTATTAATTAATTTAGTTTGAGTGAATTTTTCAATTTCACATTTATGGGTTTGAACGGATACATTTTTTGATACCGTGTTCAGAGTGATAGGTTTACTTGTATCATTGATTATACGACGGAGTCAGATTGACAAACCCGGTATAAAAATTGGAAACACCTTAACCGCATTCGGCTACCAGGCGGCGATACTGAAGTATTTGCAGTACTGCATTCAAACCCTCAAATTCGTTAAAAAGGTTATTGTAATCGCTAAATTTTGTAGTACAGTATTCAATTGCTTGATGTCGCTGATTCAAATTGTTAGCGCTGAAAAAATGCAAACGGTATATAATGTTCGCGTTGAGTAAACAATGACGGAATCCAAACTTTCTCACAAGTTGTTATTGTATAACGGCAACTTGGAAGTTTTAAAGATACAACGTTTATTATTTGCATAGTTGTAAAAATGACAAAAAACAACTTCTTTTCCAACTCAGTCTATTAAGAATTTCTTGTTGCTCCTTTAAAAATATGGTGCCGACAATTGCACTTAATCTCAATAAACTAATTTGTACCATCTGAAATGTATAGAAGTTATTAAAAATGCAATAAAGATGCCGGAGAAAGAAAAGATAAAATAACTTATTTATGTTGTTTCTAGTCCACGTTGAGTCGGTTTGTCGTATTGAACCTATGGGAAGAAACCGACAATTGCAATGGTTTTAGGCAAAAAATTAGAAGATACCTTTTCATTACGCATTTAAGAAATTAGTTGTATTTCCGAATTCGAGACCGATTGTGTGTTTGCACCTTAATATTTCATAATCTCTGATTGTAATTTATAAACGATCTAGTTTTAGTTAGATATTAATTAATTTTATGTGTGTGTTATTTGTGTGTTTTGAACGTGATTAATATATTGTGTAATAAAACTTTAATTTTTACATAAACCTGGAAATAGGTGCGCATTTATTAAATGTAATAAGAGAAAGAGCGATTTTCCAAACTTAAAAATGTATAGATTTCCCACAGAAGATCCAAGTAGGATGAAAAGTGGTTAATAAATTCAGAAAATCTAGTTTTATTTGACCTTGACAAGGAAAAACTGAGAACTTATCATACTTTTTATCTAATTCTGGTGTGAAATACAAAGACTTGGCAGTTCTTATTCAAGAAGCACTAAAAAACTTAAATAACATAGGGTTTACTCCCTAAAATAATAATTTGTGACCAAGGGACAAGTAATCAGAGCAGTGGCGGCTCGTGGTCAATCATACTGGGAGGTCAAAATTAATTTAAAAAATAGACATACTTAAAAAATATAAATAACTCAAATGCACCGCAAAATTTTATACAATCTACAATTCTGTTCAAAAAATATAGCGATTTTTCGAAACATTCTCATTAAAATCTCTAAGGAATTTTCTGTAAGCATTGTCTAGCTGTGTACGAATATCAACATTTCCTACGGTTGCAAAATTTACCGAGCATTTCATGTGTTCTGCAAAAGAAGCATGTTTTTTTATTTTCTCTTTTAAATGTTTTAAATCTCTGACACCGGATTTGGATTATAGCGAGTCTGACGAGTCTTTAGAAGATAATAAACAAACAAAACAGTAAAATACATTTGATACTTCACAACCACATATCCAGTTAGCTAAATCGTACATTACCTGGCGAAATTTTCGATGAACATCTTTATTTTGTCTTTGCTAGTCTGTCGTAAACTTAGTTCTGGCAAAGGACGACCATTTGCCTTGAACTCAACTAATTTTGTAAAATTAAGTTCGTTAGCACTTTTAGTTGTTTAATTTTCTGCACTACCGACATTTTCTATAATAGCGCATGCACACGCGAACCAAAAATAGTATTTTTACAAAACAACACAACAACAGTAAAAAATATCAATATAAATTCTTAAATGAATTTAAAACACGCGAAAATCGAATCAAAAATCGAGCGTAGTTGTACACCCTATTCGAAGTCAACGTAAACTACGGGACCCGGCTTATGACCCAAAGTTGATTATTGCTTCGGACGTTTGCGTTTATTCGGGCGCTGCACGTTTTCGAGTTTTCCGGGTAGATCTAATTCAATGAGGACAATTCGCACTACCAGCCCAAGGTTGAAGAGGATGAATTACGAACGACGGCCGATAAATTTTGTTATTATACTTGCGACTTTTGCGAGTAAATTACCTATTTTAATAAATCACGTAATAATTAATATTTTTTATATATTGTCAAAATTTTTGGGAGGTCATTGACCAAATGACCATATGGACAAGCCGCCACTGTAATTGATAGTACTAGTGGCAGATGAAGAGTGGTCGGGGCCGTAGGCAGTAAAGTCGCATTGAGGGGCCTTTAAATACAAATAAAAACCAAAAGATCGTTTTTGCAATTTTTTATAAAAATGATGCTCAACAATGTTTTTACAAAATAATTACTGTCAAAAAACGTAAATAGATATATAGATCAAACAAAAACTCTAAAGTTAAATAAACTTCTTTCTTTATTTTCCTTTGAAAAGTCGTCAATTATTTTAACTATATTTACATTATCTAACAAATCATTTTCTATATAAAGAAGAGCTATACACTGTATGCGTTCCTCGGATATTGAACTCTTACGATAATTTTTTAACTTTTTCAAAGCTGAAATAGTATATTTACTATACTGTTTCACTTTAATTACACTATCATTTAGAAGCACAAGCAACAGAAAGACAAAGATAGTTTCCTACGAGTAGACACCTGTTCTTATTTCTCTGACCCAAACACCAAGACTTTTTTTTTCTACTTCACGGGAAATTTTGATGACGGGCATTGGCAATTATTAATACATAAACACACCAATAGAAGAAGCGATAAATGCAAGGCCATAAACTGCATCTACACTACCAGAACAACCCAAGGAACAACCAAAGAACAAAAAATTCTATGGATCTATTGTCAGGAATGCAAATGTTGGTTCCACACAAAATGCATTGGACTATCTTCTATGACACAAAATCAGTTAAACGAGGATTCATCATGACTTTGCGATACATGTGCCTCAAATAAAAATCATTTAAGAAACCAAACACCAAATGATACTACCAGCGATTCGATAATGCCATCCTCCTTCCTCCCACCTTCAAAACATAGGTCTTGTGAGTAATGAGTTGCTATGTCGTTAGTTTCTGGGGGACTTACTTTAAAAAGCCAACTTTATGAGATATACGGAAAAACTTGTGAAGAGAATGGCATGAGGCAAATTATTTTTCCTAAATTTTGCAAAATAGTCAAGAAACTTTTTCCTTCTGTGATATCAAAACGTTTAAGAATAGAAAAGAACAAAAAGGTAGAAAACCACTTTGTAGGGATTATGCTGAGGAATACGGACACCCAAAATACAACCAAAATTCCTTTTGAAGAAATGTTAGCGAAACTAAAATAGAAAACTCCAGTGATCAGACGTTGTCCCAAAGGAACAAGAGTTGCTTTAGCCAAAGAACTGACGGAATTAATTGGAAGATGTATATCGGAAAATAGTGAAGAAAGTTGGCAAAGACTTTTAACATTCTGCTATATAGGATTACCAAAGAGCTACACCTTAAGAAACAACCTTACAACAAAAAATCAAAAACAATGCAGTTTTTCTTAGCACCATTACTGATCAAAACTTTTCCTACATAATAGAAAATATCACCCGCTTACAAACTACCCCCGCCAGAGAAGTGCGGACTCGCCAAAGAGAATTGCCACTTATTCTATCTCCAAACTTGAAGCAGGCGACCTTAAGGAAGCGGTTAGAATTCTAGCATCTGACGACAGTCTAGCTCCTAATGACGAAGAAACCTTTAAATCCTTATTGTCTAAACATCCACCTCCAAGCGCTTGCTCAAACATAGTTGACATTTCGAAACACGACACAGAGCCGATCCGAGTCAATTCGGAAGGAGTTTTGAAAGCCATCACGTCCTTTAAAAATTGTACTGCCGGAGGAATGGATGGTCTTGCTCCCCAGATACTGAAGGATCTCCTCAATTCCCCGTCGAAGGAGGTTAATAACGAGCTTCTGGTTCAAATCTCAAGCTTGTGCAATATCATGTTAAATGGAAACGTTCCTGCCGATATCTGTCCTTTCCTCTACGGAGCAAACTTAATTGCTTTCAAAAAGAAATGTGGAGGAATTCGTCCAGTAGCAGTGGGAACCTTCTTTAGAAGTTTGGTGTCAAAACTTTGCTGCAAAAACGTAAGGAGGATATGGCAAACTACTTTTTCCTGAGCAGTTAGGATTTGGCATTAAATTTGGCTATGAAAGCGCGGTCCACGCTGCGAAAATTTTTGTGGAAACCGCTCATGAATCCCCAAAAGTACTGCTAAAAATTGACTTGAAGAACGTTTTTAATCTCGTCGACAGAACTTGTTTTCTCCAGCATACTCTTGAAGTATGCCCTCAAATATTCTCATTTATAAAGCAGTGCTATAAAAAAATACACATTTGTTCTGGAGCAGAAGAAAGATTTTATCGCAACGCGGGTCTCAGCAGGGTGACCTATGCGAAGGACTCCTTTTTTGCATGGCCATAAAGCCGATTACTGCAGCCTTAGCTTCGGAGCTTAATTTATTCTTTTTTGATGATGGTACACTTGGGGAAGATGCAGAAGTGGTATTAGAAGATTTTAAACTACTCATTGACCAATTGCACACTATTGGATTAGAAATTAACTTCAAAATATGTGAACTTGCCTTCCTACAAGGAAACATTGAATATAAAGCCGGAATTAAACAACTTGAGAAAACCTTATCTTCATTTAGAAGCATTGCTCCAACAATAACTATACTACAAGACGACATAGAGATATTAAGATGCCCTTTAACTGAAGCCGCAGCTTTCTGGATCTTTGAAAAGAAAGTAGAAATGTTCAAGACACTAGCCAGCAAGTTAGAATATATGCCAAACCATCAAGCTTTCTTCATTTTAAGGAACGCTTTGACCATCCATAGAATGATCTTTATCTTACGGTGTTACCCTTTTTACAAACATCGTTCATTTATAGAGAGATTTGACTCACACCTAACATCTACTCTAGAAAAACTGACAAATTGCAGACTAGTATCATCATTACCAGAGATTGGATTACCAATCAAATACGGGGGAGTTGGAGTCAAAAATTGCAATAGTATATCTTTACCATGTTTTCTGTCCTCTTTACACGCTTCTTCCAAACTAACCAGTTTTATTCTGCCATCTCACATTACTTCCGTTTTCGAAAATGTAGTTAAGGAAGCAGTCCAAGATTAGTCAGTGCTTTTGAAATGTGATGTACCTACTGTAGGACAGTTGCTTCAAAGAACATGGGAAATTTCACTTTTCGAATTAATTCGCTCTAACCTCAAAAATGACGACGCTTTTCAAAATGCAAGACTTTTGGCGAACTGTCAAAAATACAGCGGGGCGTGGTTTCAAGTCCTCCCTTCCAAAGCAATCGGGACACTCTTAGATAATGAAACTTTCAGACTTTCCTTGGAAGATTGGGACTCCCAATATGTCACCCCCATAAATGCAAAAACTGTGGAGATCATGTGGATCGATATGGACCCCACAGATTAAGTTGTCGTAATAGCCCTGGAAGAATACCTAGACATGCCTTACTAAACGACATTGTTAAAAAATTTCTAGTATCCGCTGGAATACCGGCACTGAAAGAACCCAGCGGTCTACCAAGGACAGATAACAAAAGACCCGATGGAATTCCCTTTGCCAATGGTAGACAATTATTATGGGATGTGACTTGCAGAGATACTTTCGCCCCAAGCTACATAAACAAGACGAAGGAAACCAGTGGTGCTGCGGCCGGGTTGGCTGAGAATGAAAAGTTTAAAGTTTATAAAGAATTATGCAAGGACTTCATCTTCGTCTCAATGGCCGTTGAGACCTCAGGAGTATGTGGACAACTGGCCATCAACTTTATCAACCAAATTGGAAAATTAATTTGTAAAATAAGAAATGATAATCGTTGTACTACTTAACTTTTTCAACAAATTAGCATTGTCATTCAGAGAGGTAATGCCACCTCCATTTTAGGTTCATTACCCACCACTAGAGGAATAGCCGGTTTGTTTTATATCACATAATTTAACGTTAAGTCAGAAATTGTATTTGTTGTCATTACAATTAAATTGTATCACAAATATTAAACAATTAAAAAAATTCTATACTTTTTCCACGACCAGTATGTAGTATCTAAGTTTTATCAGAATTTAATTAAAGATTTAACTGTCAGTTTGGCAAAAAAAAAATATAGCTGTCTTCATGGTTACCAAACATTTTTCTATTCTCAATAATGAACAATAATTATCAAGTTTATTTTTTTATTTGAAGTGTAGACGTTGTTTTGACAGATTTTCAGGCTAGATAAATAAATGTCAGTTCTCAACTTTTTGAATATTAAATTTTGTTGTTAAATTGATTCATTCATACATGAAAACTTTGAAGATTCTAAGTTGTAACGTTTCATATTTTTGTAAAATAATTTTATATTGTGTGTGAAACAGAGAGAGAAATAAAATTTGTTTCCTGCTTTCTTTATTTAATTTAATTTAATTTAATTTAATACTAATCATTGACCTACAGAAATTAATCCAATTACAGGACAACTTAAATTTAAAAAACAATATCTTAAAGCACAAAAGATAGAGAAGATAAAACTAAGGTGTACAATTCTTAAAACTAAACACAACACATAGAATAATTAAAGAAATACATTATTATATATATTATACTTCCAATTAAAAAACATATGTTATTGGTATTTGTAAATGTGATTGTGTAACAGAGATACAAAATAAAATGTATCCTCCTTGTTGTTGTTTTTATTTTCCTAACACATACGTCAGTTTGATGGTGTATTAAAACGTTAATGGTTCGAACCCTGATATGTTCAAGTTTTTTTTAATCAAAAGTAAATTCAAAACTATATGTTAAATATGTGGTGGTGTATTAAACGTTAATGGTTCGAACCTCCAGTATGTTAAAGCTTTTTTTAATCAAGTGTAAATTTAAAAACTATATGTTAAATACGTGGTTAATGTAATTAATATGTTGAACCGGTATGTTTTTAAAATTATAAGTCACCATGTCAAAATGGTGTCATCTGCTTACAAAAGATTGTGTATCAATCGTTAAAGGTTCGAATCTCAGTATGTTAAAGTTTTTTTTAATCAAGTATAAATTTAAAAGTACTTGTTAAAGTCGTGGTTAATGTAATTAATAAAAGAAAAATGTTGGTTTGGCAGCCATATTAAATCGCTAAAGGTAATTGTTATTCGTGTTTGTGTTCTAGTTTATAAAGTATGAGAAAGAAAAATGTACATGTTTTTATCCTTTTTCATGTTATTTATTAAATGTTTATCATACGTCATACAAAATGGCGCTACGTGAGTGTTATTTTTGTTTGTGAATTAGTTTATAATGAATAACAGTGATAAATATATGTTTTTATCCTTTTTCATCTTGTTTATTTAATGTTTAATCAGACGTCATACAAAATGGCGTTAAGTTTGTGAACTAGGTTATAATGCAAAAGAGTAAGATATATATGTTTTATCCTTTTTCATCTTCTTTATTTAATGTTTAATCATACGTCATACAAAATGGCGCTACGTGAGTGTTATTTTTGTTTGTGAATTAGTTTATAATGTATAAAAGTGATAAATATATGTTTTATCCTTTTTCATCTTGTTTATTAAATGTTTTATCCTTATTCATCTTTTGAATTAACAGTTCTTCTCATCTTATCCTATATTTTACAGCATCATACATCATTCAATCATTCATCTTAATCAACCTTTACAGCTATATACCAACTTCAAACTCTATCTTTCAATTGTCGCCGTAGCCTAGTGTTTTAAGCCTTGGCTCGGTAATACAATGGTTGCAAGTTCGAATCTCAACCAAGTTTTTTTAAATTCATAAAAAAAACTTTAGGACGCCATGTTGGAAATTCAAATCGACCGCCTAAACATCCGCCATGATGGGACGCCATGTTGGAAATTTAAATTGACCGCCAAACCACCGCCATCATGGAAATCAACATCAACAACAACAACAGCCTAATGAGGTGAGAGGCCGTATTTTCCATTGACGTCTTCAAATACGAAAACATGTAATTAAATAGAATGCCTGCGTCAACAGGTTGTTGACAACAACAGCTTAATGAGGTGAGAGGCTTAATTAGAATCTGCCTGATCAGGTGAGAGGTGATTAGCCTAATTAGGCTTTGCCTAATTATGCCCTGGAGGGCCTCAAAGTGCCCCCTTTCTACTTACCTGTAAAAATTTGCTGGAAGCATTTATACGTTGTAGTATTTTATTTCACGGCACAGTTAATAAAACATTGTTTCTCTTTTTTAATTTTCGAAAAGAGAAGATGCTTCTAAAGTAGACATCTTTTTTTCGTTTTTTGATGTGCTTATTGTTAGAAGAGCTCTTTCTATAGCATGATGACGAACGTAGAGTGCTAAAATTGCATCAACTCTTGCAGACCATCTTGTTTCTGACAAATGTTTAGTAGTTAATTTTCTATCATTTTTATTGAGCTCTTCAGATAGAATTCTCCAACGATGAGTAGAAGCAGAAAAAAATACAAATAACTTTTGAACAAACATAAAATAATGAGCAGATCTGCATTACCGTTTTCGGCTGAATAGAATGGCTAGCACATGGAATATACAGGGTGTTAAAAAAAGAGCATAAAATATTTCTGGAGGTAATAGTATGAACCAAAATAAACAGAAAAGTCTTAATAAATATGGGTCCGCAAAGTAACGGTTGCGGAGATATGGACCACTATTCGTTTTTCAAACATTTTATTTTATTAGGAATAAACCGACAAAGGAAGCTTTCAAGAAACAAAAAACAAAGTTACAGAAGATGTTCAAAATGTCATCCGTTCATTTTCAAGCAGGCACGACATCTTCGTCTCAACGATATTGGAACTCTTTCGAAAACACCCTCCTTGGTTTGGATTTCTTGACACTTTTAATTAATCCGTAACTGCAGCTCTTCTACACCATACACTAATGTTTTCAAATATCCCCAAACAAAGAAATCTAGAAGGTTCAGATCAGGCGATCTTGGAGGCCATAAAACAGGTCCCGTTCTTTCTACCCATCTAAATAACAGAAGGTGCTAAAAAACACAAAACATTTTATATCTCCGCAACCGTTACTTTGCTTACCCATGTTTATTAAGACTTTTCTACTTATTTTGGTTCATACTATTACCTTCTGAAATATTTTACACTTTTTTTTTAACACCCTGTATACAGATTTGGGATTAATTTCTCGAATTAATGCTTGTAGGCCATTATACTTTCCAGCCATATTTGACGCATTGTCGTAACTCTGTCCTCTACATTTATATCTAATTCAAGAGCAGACAATGTTTGTAGAATCTGATCTTTTAAGTACGAAGATGTGTGGTTTGAAATTGATGAAAATTTCAAAAAAATTTTTTTGATATCGCCACATTTGTAAACATATCTTACAATAAACGTCAGTTGGTCCACGTGAGAAACGTCCGGTGTAGAATTCACAATAATACTATAGTAACGAGCATATTTTATTTCTTGTACAATCACTTCTGTTATGTTTTTGTAATGATTGAAAGAAACTCATTACAAATATTGTGAGATAAGTAAGTAATTAGCGTTACCCTTTCCACAATAACTGTATTTCTCCAAGTGCACTTTCAAAAACTCGTCATATTCACTTAAATATTCTAAGCATGATCTATAAACACCTTTTCTTGTTGAAAGCTCACTATCATCATGTCTTCTAAATGGTAGACCTAAACGTGCCAAAAACTTAATAGTTGAGACAACTCCTATACAGAACTGAGAGGCTATCTGGTTTACAAATTCAGCATCTATGCGATTTATTGATGATGACCTTTTGTAAGCAATGCACATCGATCTCATATGCTCCATAGATTGTTCATGTTCAGAAAGAGTAGTTGTTATATATTTTTCCAGTTTTGGTACCCTTCTGTAAGTTTTATATGAGATTTGGAAAACATTTTACAAGGGTAACAATAAACACATTTTGAAGTTGCGGAAAACACTAACCATTCTCTTTTCTCTTTATCACCACTAGGTAAAATTCTGTAAAAGTGTTTATTTGTTAATCCCCGATATAATAAGTTCGGCCATTATCATTGTAAAGACACTTTAAAGTTGAAATATTCTCAATATTCTTTGGTGGATGTTAAATTATAAAATCTACCATTGAGTCAGTTAATACAATATTCCACAGAGCAATATCTTCATTAACCGGTGTGAGTTCAGGTATATTAAAACCACTATTTTCTCCCAGATTTTCTTTAGATTACAAGCTTATAAGACATCGAAGGAGTAAAGGAAGGAGTTAAAAACTCTTGTAAAGAACTTCGTAGTTTCTCTCTAGCTTCATGCTTTTTCTCAGCTTTTTTTTTCTGCCCCAGATTGATAACGTTTCATTTTATTTTGCTCAATTAACTCTTTACGCTTATGCTAATACCTATTGTGTGTTTGTTGCTTGACTGTCGCAGCTTAAACGAAAAAGGCATGCTTTGCACCCCCTCATTATTTAGCATTACTCAGAAAGAAGTGCCTTTAAGTCTTTAAATTTAAATCGCTACGATAGTGTTAATGTGAAGAAATAATTAGATAAATATTTTTAGGTAATTTTGGATTCATATGAAATTATGACATTGTACCGGGTGACCCAATAACACTGTTCCTCGGCCATATCTCGTGAACCCTTCGTCGTATGACTTTGGTGTAAAAAAAATATTAGGTAAATCGGCCATGAAAAATCGCAGGAAAATATTTTCAAGTTTTAAAAATGACCACCAGAGGGCGTAACTGCCATCTTAAATTTTTAAATTGCATTTTCTATAAATTTCGCATAATAAACAAAAAAATTTTTCACATTTGTAAAGAGAACCAGTTTATCTATCATTTTCGTAAAAACAAAAGTTCAGTTATTTCAAAAACAAAGATGGCGGGGGTGTTCAATTGTTTTTGCAATAACCTGCTTTAACTTCTTAATGGTTTGACCGATTTTAACAAATTTGGTATCGTTGAAAAGAGCATTCCTTAAGCAATAAGAATTAACCAAAATATAGTTAATTTAGTTAAATCCTTCTCCGCCAGGGGGCTAGTTTTGACACCATGACCCAAATTAAAAAAATCAAAAAATCAAATAGAATGATATGACTTTTCTTTATGATAAAGTAGCCAAATAACATCCAAATAGGCCAGTAAAACCATTTTTAAAATCTCGTTTCTAACCTCAAATATTGGGAAAATGAGAATAATGGATGTTTGAAGATCGAGGACCGCGCGGTAAATTTTCTAAAACTATTAAAAATTTAGCACAAAATGAATAAGATGTTAAAGAGACAATTGTGAGTCTAAATAGAATTCATTTAGGTATTATTTAAAAAAATATATATCATCAGAACATTCATGTTGCTCCAAAGGGACTAAACGCATTTTGAACTTATTGTCACTTTAATATTACTCTCGTAATTCTAACCTTTAATTTGAAAAGTAAGCCTAAAAACCTAAATAGGTATACTATATCCGAATTCGAATATGTTAGACCATATATTTTGGAACCATTTACAAAGATTCTTTGTAAAATTTGATGCCCCAAATCTAGTACTTTGCGTAAAGTTTTAAGCTGTTTTTGCAATATGGTGTGTGGTCTTGGAAAAAGAAAAATAGGTAGGTAGTTCAGTTCATCTTTGCCAAAAAAATATAATATATTTGAAAATTAAAAAGTATAACTTTTCAATCGCAATAATGAGAAACAAGGTAAGTCTCGGCTTGGTTTTAAAGTAAAGTAAAAGCACCTTACACTTTAGGCCTTGGAAAATTAAACAAATGGAACACGATGCATTATAAAATGACAGTCGTAATTTTGTAAATTATTTTGTTGTGTTTACATTCAGAAAGTGCAGTTTTTTGAATTTGTAATCTTTTTTAAAATGCCGATTTCTAACCAAGAAGCATTTAATATGCTGGCGATCTATTTTGAATGTTTTTAAAATGGGATTATCGCTGCTCGCACCTTCTATTTGCGCTATCCAAATTGACAGCGATACCATCTCCGCGTGTTTGTGCGTTTAGCCCAGCGCCTGTTAACAACGGGTTGCATCCGTAGACCTGTCATGAATCGGAGAAATAGGCAAAATAACGAACAAAGTGTTATTAATATCCTGGCATCTATAGAAATCAATCCCCAAATTAGTACTAGAGAAATTTCTCAAGACTTGGGTATTCCTCAAAGTACGGTTCATCGCATTATTCAAACCCAGAGGTATATAAGAGGTATACCTCTTTTATAAAGTTTATTCTATTGTACACTCAAATTATAAACCTCCATGTTTTTTTACATTTTTTCCTATTTTAGGCTACACCACTACCATATCAACTTACAACAAGGTCTTACTCCTCCGGATTTCGATTGAAGGATAGATTTTTGCCACTGGCTATTAAACATGGTAGCAGAAAATCCTCAATTTCTGTCAAATGTGTTGTGAACTGATAAAGCCACTTTCAGTAGTAATGGGCAATTGAACTTACATTATACGCACTTTTGGGCCCGAAATAATCCGCGCTGGTTTGGAGAAGTCCAGCATCAAAAGAGATATAGTGTAAATGTTTGGTGTGGGATAATTGGAGGGCGGGTTGTTGGTCCGTTTATTTTGGACGGAGCATTAAATGGTCGAACATACCTACATTTCTTAGAAAATGTTCTTCCAATTTTAATGGATGATATTCCGCTGGACGTCCGCCAAAATATGTTTTTCCAGCATGATGGTTGTCCCACCCATTATACCCTTGCTGTCCGCCAGTATTTATATGCCACCTTCCCTGACCGTTGGATCGGAAGAGAAAGCCTGTTCCCTTGGCTTCCAAGGCAAGTTTTTGTAATGTTATTCGCCGTAAAATTGCTTCAGTATTTAACACAAGAATCTTTGGATGTTGCATTTTGGAATAATTCTGTTTATAATTGCGAACATATTAAATCTTATTAAATATTTCAAGGTCTCCCGATTTAACCGGCCTTGATTTTTATCTTTGGGGAAGAATTAAGGATATAGTCTTAGCAACAAGGCCAACTTCCCGCGAGGATATGATTGCAAGAATCAGGAATGCCATCTTGAACATCCCAAGAGCTGAAATTGAGAATGTTGTTCTTTCAACACATCAGCGTCTTCAGATGTGCATCCAAAAAACGGAGGCCATTAGATCCTTATTTTTTCCTTTTATGGGTTTTATTAAAAAACGGTTCTTTTTAAAACCTGTAACGGTCACTGTGAGTTAGGCAACACACAATACACGGAGTCGAGGTGTAAACGCGACATTTCTCCGTGTTCGCTCCTTAACGAAAATTTTTGGGGATTTAATTCCCAGAATTCAACTTCCGCGTTGTCCTAATTGGCCAATACATTTTCGGCTGATCTTCAATTTCCGCCTTGTAACAACTACTATCACGTCGTGTTACGTGAAATTCAAATTTGCCTTCATCTGAGTGCTTAATCGTAATTCCGTCAAATTTTCTAGTAGTATGTATAGGACCCTGTAAACTTTCAATGTATAGCGGTATATTTTTAGCTGGGGAAAGGATTGATTACTCGATTTTCTGAAGTTTATCTTAGGACGGATGCGTGTACTAATTTCTTCTAATGGTCGCTCGATTGCACTCAGGTACGACAAATATTCTTCATGGCTTCTTCAACGTTACACCGTGCATAATTTTCAGATAAGGCGAGTTACTCCGGGATTAGAGTTACTCGGGATTAAAATTACTCGGCTTTAAAGGTTCTTTTGGCCTAAACAAAACCAATTACCTGGCTGATTAAATTCATCGTGGGATCTCTTTCTACCTTTTTTTGTCTTGTCGCTGCGTGTGTCGCATACTTGGGGTTTGCTGTTAAGATTGCTGAAGTACGGGACATCCTACCGAACTTAGGGGTCGCCGCAGCTGGAACCGACACCACATATCTGTAGCTTCTCCTGTGTGTCAACATCGTAAACCTCTATCTACAACATAAGGTCAGATTTTTCTAATTATACTTCTGCGCTGAAAACAAACCATCTCCGGGACGTCACACTGCTACCGAAAACGTCTCAAGCGTAACACCTAAATAAGTACAACTTGTCTTGGCACCTTAAGTGCAGTTAAATCTTTGGAACTCGAAACGTATTTGTTCACGTATTTATATTTTTTTGTTAATTCACTACAATATAATTAATTAACTTGTTGTGGCGCATATACTTGCCCAATCTGTAAACGAATGTGTACCGTAAAGGCGCGAACTTGCTTCATTTACCCACCATTGCTTGGGGATTTTTAGAGTATAAGGGTAAGACCACGGAAGAGCGCTCTTTTGGGAAACACCTAACTCTCCGATACTTTTTAACGCTAAATATTGCAACTGCGAACACTAAATACACCTTCGTATTGTGCGGGTGTGGTTACGTCGCCATCTTGTCTAGATTAAATAACGCCAGTGGCGTACCGCAGAAATTATTAACTTGCTATTAATCTTATATTTTTTTTCCTTCTTTTGTGTACGACTATATATATGGGTACGAACGAATACGCTTCGTAGAATTAACTTACGTTGTAAGTGGATATATTTAAATTGTGCTCTGTTCCTTCTTCTTTATGGTGTGTTATTAAATATAACGTTTTGTAGGTTACTTGTGTCTCTCTCTCTTTTATTGTATTTATTGCTCCTTTAATTTGTTACGGTTGATTGTTGCGTCTGTTTCTTTAGTTCGGAAGCAGGTTTGTATCCACGCATTAGGACTATGGCGCCCTCGGATTAAATCAAGACAGTTCTGAAGAAGCGGTGGATCCTTTTTCTCACCCACGCCCTACTCTTCGGCTGCCGGCAAAACTTACTTTTCTTCAATTAACCGTAGCAAACCACAGTCCATTTCATAAAAAGAATTCCGTAAAGTAACTATATTATACCTACTAAAATCTTTGTAAATGGTTCCAAAATATATGCTCTAACATATAGTATATCTATTTAGGTTTTTAGGCTTACTTTTTAAATTAAAAGTTAGAATTACGAGAGTAATATTAAAGTGACAATAAGTTCAAAATGCGTTTAGTCCCTTTGGAGCAACATGAATGTTCTGATGATATATATTTTTTTAAATAATACCTAAATAAATTCTATTTAGACTCACAATTGTCTCTTTAACATCTTATTCATTTTGTGTTAAATTTTTAATAGTTTTAGAAAATTTACCGCGCGGTCCTCGATCTTCAAACATCTATTATTCTCATTTTCCCAATATTTGAGGTTTGGAACGAGATTTTAAAAAATGATTTTTACTGCCTATTTGTATGTTATTTGGCTACTTTATCATGAAGAAAAGTCATATCATTCTATTTGATTTTTTTGATTTTTTTAATTTGGGTTATGGTGTCAAAACTACTGAACTTTTGTTTTTACGAAAATGATAGATGAACTGGTTCTCATTACAAATGTGAAAAAAATATTTTGATTTTATGCGAAATTTATAGAAAATGGAATTTAAAAATTTAAGAAGACAGTTACGCCCTCTGGTGGTCATTTTAAAACTTGAAAATATTTTCCTGCGATTTTTCATGGCCGATTTACCTAATATTTTTTTACACCAAAGTCATACAACGAACGGTTCCCGAGATATGGCCGAGGAACAGTCTTATTGGGTCACCAGGTACATATTCATTCGTAAGTAAAAATTACTTAAAGTTAATTACAATACTTTGTTTTATAACTAAACACGTTATTGATTTCGAGTTGCGGCAAATTGAGTAAAAATTTTTTTTTTGTGTTTTTTTGTGGAATACACTTACATAATTGACCTGCTAATGTTCAAAATTACTTATACTTACCCCAAAGAATTTCTTTGAAAAATATTTAAACTCTTTAACAAGGGGATTAGACCCTAGTTTGCAACAGCAGGTAACATTTAATATTTTTAGGATTATAAAATCTTTTGTTATAATTTGTTTACGTTGTACTTGTATTTCTGCATTTATCGTTTTTAGAATATTCCATTAAAATCTTTGGTAATATTTGGTAGAATTTAATGATTTTATTTGGTGCCTGGGCCCTCTCTAACTTAGGGCCCGAGGCGGCCGCCTACTCCGCCTAGCTTTAAAGACGCCAATGGATAGTACCTACATTAAAACTAAAATACTCAATAAAAATCTTAATTTTTAATTATGTAGTACTACCACAGGTACTACGTAAAAACTTAGATTGTAAAACCCCTAAATTGAGGTTTACAAAGGTTTCATTATAACACACAGTTGCTTATTGTTACGGAAATGAAGGTTTTACCAACTCGTTATAGAAAAAAAAATATAAAACAATACGAAGAACCGTTATAAACAATTCCGTAATGTTATTGGTATTTTCTCACAATTTTGTTGTTTATTTGTCTTTGTGATCAAATATTTTTGTACCACAAATTTCGAATTACAGTGTGTTTTGCTTGGCACAGTTGACCTAAACAAACTGTGTTTAAGAATTGAGAAAAAAGAAAACCGGTTAATGTTCGCCTTCACATCCATAAATAACGGAAGTTATCTACTGATTTTTTCGTGGGGGGGCCAGAACACGCGCACGCAAACCGAACGTTTCCTTCCATAAATACAATAACTTACGTTAATGCGCTATTAGAAAGTGACTGGGAAATGAGGATCGAAAGTGTTATTCTTTTCATAATCCTTACGTGTGTTCAACTCGATCCCACCCGGAGTTTTTGCCAAGAAAATTCTCCTGAGAGAAGTTTGGTCATCGATAAGCATGTAAACTACCCGTACAAAAGTTTTATATACAACGGTACCGTTACGGATTGTGATTGTTCGGATAAAGTGTGTGTTAGAAAGTGTTGCGAAAAAGGTTACGCGTACGAAGATGGGATATGCGTGTATAACAGCTCCGCAATAACGTTCAACGTATACGATGGTAAAATTGTAGTTGACCAAACGCGACAAGATATTATCGCCGGTACTGCAAAATGTACCAATCAGTTTTATAGTTTAAATCCGGATGATTTGCCGGAAGACGAATTCTTTTTGCAGAAGGATGGGCGATTATGGGTACCAGAAGATGATTATTACATTTCCTTCGATCAATATTGTTTGGAATCTACCGATGGGAATATATGGGCTTTGGTTTGCGTACCTCCAAGTACGCTACCCCAGCGGACGATTAGCATCGCAGGTATACATACAGGGTTGGGCACTACCAACTAATTATTATGTAGCATTAAAACAACAAATAATATTAGAATTCTTAAGCACACATTTTAAAAATATTTCGGATTGTACAGGGTGCACCAGAAATATCAAACATACTGTATTTGTTTCTATTTTGGAATTGTTCGATAAAAAATAATTTATGTTCTTTAACATGTCCCTATACGTACTTACTTCCGTTTCGGAGATAAATCGATTTTACCTGATTTGCAGACCCTCCAAAAAAAATACAATAACTTCAAGATATGTAAGAACGAGCAACTTTTACTTACACACCTTACTAAGAACTTTCAACATTCTTTTTGCAATATTTAGTATTATGTTATATTATACAGGGTGTTTTTAATACTACCGCATAACATTAACGACTTAAAATTTAAATAACTCGCTTAACTTAAATAAAACACCCTGTATTTCTGTAACCTATTGGAAGCTAGAACTAATTACCTTTCAGTTAGTATTAGGGTTACTAACCCCTAACTCTGATAGTTTTTGAGATATTTTAAATTTTACTAGTTTAAATATTTGCGATTTACTGAAATCTAAGTTACCTGTGAGATATCCCTAAACATTATCTTGTAACCATTTTTAATGTATAGGCCAGTTCAGTTTTAAATATTTAACTTTAAAATATTTTTTTTAAATTAACAGAACTGTTCTTGTAACTAGTATCCCGGGCTCTAAGAGTCAGTCAAATCACGCTCACTGTTGGTACATCAAAAATTGATCACCCTGTAAACATTGACAAACTTTAACCTGTTAACTGATACATACCGCTCTACAGTGGTACGATAATTTCTAAAACCATTATTTTTAGAATTTCTTTAACAAAGTTGCCAATGTTTACAGTGTGGTGGAATTTTGCTATAACAAACATAATGGTTGTTGTTGTTTGTAACCGATGGGCGTGATTCTGCTGACTCTTAGAGCCCGGGATAAGTCATCAGCACATTTATGTTATTTTATTCAAAAAAAAATTTTTTTTGAGGTTAATATTTAAAGCTGATTGGCTTATACATTAAAAATGATTGCAAGATAATCTTCATTTGCCAGGTAACTTAGATTCCAGTAAATCGAAAATTGTTAAATCAGCAAATTTTAAAATATCTCTAAACTATCAGAGTTAGGGGTTGGTAACCCTAATACCGACTCAAAGGAAATTAGTTCTAGCTTTCCACAGGCTACCCAAATATAGGGTGTTCCATATAAGTTAAGCGAGTTATTTAAGTTTTAAGTGGTTAGTGTTATGCGATAGTATTAAAAACACCTTGTACATCATAACATTAAAGTAAATATTGCAAAAAAGATGTTAAAAGCTCTTAGTAAGGTGGTGTAAGGCCAAGTTGCTTGTTCTTATTCATTTTGATGTTATTGTATTTTTTTGGAGGATCTGCAAATCAGGTAAAATCGATTTATCTCAGAAACGGAAGTAAGTAGGTATATAATTATGTTAACAAACAGACATTATTTTTTATCGTACAATTCAAAAATAGAAAAAAATACTACATGATGATGACCCTGTGCAATCCAAAATATTTTTAAATTCTCGATATATGTATGCCTTAAGATTTCTTACATTATTTGTCGTTTTAATGCTACTGAATAATTCGTTAGTAGTGCCCCACCCTGTATAAAATATGTTTTCTTGAAAACCACAAAAAAAACGTTCGATTATGGAAAGAGAACGGATTTTTTGTAGGAAGTCGATAAATGCGGTTAATTATTAGAATATATTACGAACTTTAATTATTAAGTTTTTTTTTTATTAACAGGAATGATAATATCTATGCCGTTTTTACTGGCAACCTTCATAATATACGCGCTTTTGCCAGAAAAAAGCATACACGGAAAATCGCTCATGTGTTATGTACTATCACTGTTCCTTGCATACGTCCTTCTCTGCATTATTAACACCAAGCGCATGCACCTCACATTATGCATAACGACGGGTAGTACAAACCCCAATCAAAAGCGAGACCTTTCTCAAGCAGCCATTTTTTAGGACTTACTTGTTTGCAGTTCTTTACCGCTTCGTTTTTCTGGATGAACGTCATGTCTATCGATATATGGTGGACTTTCAGGTATAAGACTTTTCTAATGCGATTTTTTTGTACATCAATTTTTTTAGAGGTTCGCGAGATCTTTCTGGTAACACTAAAGCAGCGGCAAGAAAACAATTTATTTTGTACAGCTTATACGCCTGGGGCGTGCCTTTTGCGTTAGTTCTCATTGTCGGATTTATTAACAGTTTTTCCGATCCAAATAGTTGGTACCACCCAAAAATTGGCAAAGGAACATGTTGGATGAATGGTATAAATTAAGTGGCCGGTTTCGTTTTTTTTTAATGTCCAAACTAATTACAGACAACGTACCATTGTTGATGTACTTTTACGGCCCCCTCGCTCTCATGATTATCCTTAATATAGTTTTTTTTGTGATAACGGCGTTTAAAATTAGAAAGCTCCAAAAAGATACAGCCATGTTAAGGTCAGCACAATATAAAAAACACACCGAAGAAGAACAGAAGAGGTTTCATTTGTATATTAAACTTTCGTTGGCGATGGGCGTTAATTGGATCATGGAGATTGTATCTTTTGGAGTTGATTGGCAAATGGGTCAGATGCCAGCGGTGTGGTACTTAACTGATTTTTGCAACGCTATCTATGGAGTTGCTATATTCTTCATATTTGCTTTTAAGAAAAACATATGGATCACCTTAAGAAATCGGTAAAACGTTTAGAATCTATTAGAATTATAGTTTATTTTTGGTACTTACAGGTACAGGTGTTCTAAAAATAAGAGCAAACGGAGAGGAGTCCTTGTACCACAGAATCTGTAATGTAAAAAGACTGAATATAGTTAATTATTTAAAATTTGTTAACAAACCATTCTTTTAATAAAAATTTATTTTTAAACCATTTGGAATCTGCTTATTATTGATTACATAATCTAAACAGATACTGTGTATATTTTATAATGTAAACCTTTACATGTAGAAGTGCATCCTACATCGTAATTTAAAAAAAAACAGCGTTCTACGCATCGTAAAACTTATTAAACAATGCCTAAATTTTTTTCACTAAAATAGTTTATGCAAAGTATAAGCAACTTTTGTATGAAATTAATTGGAATCATTCCAAAAACGAATTCCAATGGATGGAAACTAATTCAATCTAATTCAATGAGGACGATTCGCACCGCCAGCCCAAGGTTGAAGAGGATGAATTACGAACGACGGCCGATAAATTTTAAGTTATTGTACTTGCGACTTAATTACCTATTTTAATAAAACACGTAATAATGAATATTTTTTATATATTGTCAAAATTTTTGGGAGGTCATTGACCAAATGACCATATGGACAAGCCGCCACTGGTATAGGAGGTGGGTAAGTAAAGTTTTGGAGGGAAACAACGACCGAGAGTTTATCTTAGTTCTGACCTTCAAGATAACAAGCATATTATACTTATACTTGCTTGGTCTGTATTAAATTGAAAATATTTTCTATATCTATATATTTATTTAATCACATGCTATAAATATTTTGATCACGTATACAATCATTGAAACATTAGGAAACTCCTCTCTAATTCTGTCAATGTCAGGATTTTTTTACACGACACCTTCTTTCAGTCATTGTTTTCGTGCGACAGAAAGTCTTGTGGTGAAACTTGTTTGTTATTTTTATTACAGCGTTATAATAAGTATGACCTTTTGAAAATGTTTCTAAATGAATCTTTTTACGCACTGGTGCGTAAAAGTGACACTTCTAAGCATTAATATTTTAAAATAAAAAATACTTTATGAATTAACCTTATTTATTATTGGTAAACATTAACAACAGAGTTAAATTACTAGATTAGATGTTTATTTTGTTCTTTACATTAAAACAAAAGAATTTGGTTACACATAAACATTAATCAATAATTTCAATAACAAAATGGGCTTTAAATTTAGTCTTCAAACTTAATTATTTTTTTGTTTCTTCATCCATTGTTTTGTCTCCATTACTCCCCTCACCCATTCGATCCCTTCCCCATTATCCCCTAACAATATCCTTCTATCGCTTCCTTCCACTTTCAATTAATTACATCCTTTTTTCACGCGTTCTAAGTTCTCCGATCCATATCCGCACAGTCTGCACAATCTATCCTCGTCCTTCCATCAATATTTATTTTCCTTTCTTCATTTGTCACTCTAAATCTTGCAATCACTCTTTTCCCTTTTAATCCTTCCTTTCTATTATATAACGTGGTATCTCTTCTGTAATCATTTCACAATACTTTTCATTATATTTCCCTTCTTTTATTCTTGATCTTCTCTCTTAAATTTGCGTATCTTGATCTCTTTTCACTAACTCTGCTTCCATACTTTTTCTTCTCTCCTTAATTTTTTTATCTCCTCTCTCGCATAACCTCCCTTTTATAGAATAATCTTTTTCTCTTTTACCATACTTAATTTTTTAAATTCTATTCTTTCCAACATTCGATTAATATTTCAATACCTTTCCTCTTCTCCATCTCACCGCTCTTCTTCCTGTTTCGGTTCTTATCTTTTCTATTTTTGCTTCCTCTTGTACTATGTACCCTGGTGTTTCCATTCTAATCCAAATATGCACTTCCAGTACTTCTCTTGTATACCTTTTATTTCCACCCATTCCTTCCATCCCTACACCTCTGCTTCATACATCATCAGGAAATATCCTAAATACTTGTATTTGTCCACGATCTCTATTTCTTTCCTCTCCAAAGCCATGATACTTTTTTCTTTCTCCCTTTCTTACTTTTAAATTCCATGATTTTTGTTTTGTTCGCGTTTGCCTCTAACTTTTTCTCTTTTAAATATTTTCTTAGAGTTTTTATTACTCCTTCTTCACTTTTTGATATCACAACTATATCGTTCGCATACTTTTCTTCTTTCTACCACTATTCCTCCCACTTGGTTTCTCTCCAATTCCTCTTCTAGCGGACTTAACGAACATTTTTGTTTCAGTCCTCTTCCCGTCTTAAACTTGTTCTCCATTCTCCCTCCCACTCTAGTTTTGCAACTCGTGTTTTCATAAAGTTCCTCCACCGCATCTATTATATTCTCACAGATTCCTTTTTTTCTCATCCTCTCCCACAACAACCCTCTTTCCATCTTGTCAAAAGCAGCCCTCAGAGCCAAAAAAATGGCAAACATTTTCTCTCCTTTCTTTTCCAACTCTTTATTAATCAGGGGTTTTAGTACGTATATATAATCGATAGTATCTCTTCCTTTTCTGAAGCTCATCTGCCAATCCGGAATTAATTTTTTCTCTACTTCTCTTTCTAGTTTTTTCTTAAAATCTCACTATATACTTTGTATCCTATGTTTGTTAAGCTTATCCCTCTGTAGTTTTTAATTTCCTCCTATCCCCTCTTTGTAAATTAAACAAACCTCCCGCTTTACCCATTTTTAGATTTTCTATCGCTTTTGTAATTCCACTTTTTCAATTCCTCCCTCTGTGCTTCTCCTTTTTTTAATTTTTCTTATGTTTTTGTCCGGTTCTCATAGCAAACTTTTACAGTGTTTCTCCCATTTCTTCTCATTTATTTTTATTTTTATCCTTCTTGCTGTTTTTCGCTTTCTTTTAAAACTGCCTTCGTTTTTTATATCAATTATCTCTGTTTCCAATTCCTTTTGTATTCTTCCTTTCTGGTTTTCCACATTTCTCTGAACTCTTTTCTTTTGCTTCTGTATTCATCTATATCTATTTTCCGTTTATTCACCTTTTTTTCCTTCTTCTCATTTCTCTCTTCGCTCTTTGGCAGTCTCCATTCTACCATTTATGTTTTTGTCCCATTCTCCTTGTTTCTTTCCTGAATCTTCTTATTTGAGTCGCTTCTTCCATTTTTGTATCCATATTTTTATCTCCTCATCTATTTTATTCGTTGTTTCTTGTTCTTCCTTTACTATTTCCATTTTTCCCTATACTTTTCTATATTATCTTTTCTCCATATCTTCTTCTCCACCCATTCATCTTTGTTCTCTTCTTCATCTTCTTCATCTTTCCCCACCAAAGTTAATTCCAGCGGTTGGTAATCCGCTTCCTCTTCTTCCCCTATTTTAAAACTTTCTACGTTTTCTAAGCATTTTTCATTTACTATTACGTAGTCTATTATCGATTCTCCCATTCCTCTTATAAACGTAATCTCCTTTTCCTCTTCCACCATGTTGCCGTTCATTATTGTCCATCCTCTTTCTTTATATAATTTTAGCAATTTCATTCCTTGTCTATTTATTTTCTTGTTTATAGATCTTCTCATTTTACTCTTCCATTTATCATCATTCCCCCTCCTCCCTAATTCTTGCATTAAAATGTTTCCCTATTAGCTTTTTTTCTTTATTTTCACTAACCGCCTTTTCTATTTCTCTTCTTGTTGTTTCCATTTGTTTTCCATATATTGTTATTATCACATATCTTTCACCTACTAGTGCCCTGACATTGATTTTTATCAACCTTGTCCACTCCTGCCCTTTTTCTTCTCCTACTGCCGTCCATTCCTTTCTGACACTTAGGTACTAGTATTCCTCCTTTTGCTCTTTGTCTCTTCTCCGTTCTCTACGCAAATTGTATCTGCCATATAAATCCTTCGGTAACATTTCTTTCTACTCCACATATCCTTTCTCCTTCATCCATGTATCCACCATTCCCACTATTTTAAATTGCCTTACATATTTCCAAAATTCTTTCCCTTTTTTTTTAAAGCCGCTACATTCTAAAATAGTATTTTATTACCTCCTTATCGCTTTTTTCTTTCTCCACTTTTTCATTCTTTTCCATTTTTAAATCCCTTCTTCTCTCTTTTTAGTTTTTGTCATCCACTTTCCTTCTTTTCTGACCATCTCCATTTCTCCCTATCTACCCACATTTGTTTGTATCCTACTTTCACCCTCTTACCATCCTTTTCTATTTTTTTTGCCTTTTGCCTTATCTTCATTTGGACGTTCCTCTCTTTTTTAGTCATGTCATTGTCTATGTAAATTTCATTATCTTTCATCATTCTTTTTTTCCTCATTATCTCTATTTTATCCTCCAAGCTTCTCATTTTCATTAACACTACACTTCTTCCTATTTCAATTGCCTCTTCAATCTTTGTTTCTATCTTCATCTTTTCCTTTATCATATTTTCCACTTTCCTTTGTATCTCTCCTCTTCCTCCTTGTACATTTAGTCCTCTGACTACCATATCCTCTTTACTTTCTCCATATTTTCTACCCTTTTCTCCAAGTTTTCTACTTTTCTTCTAATCTTTTACATTTATTTTCCAACTATTCGTTTATTCTATTTATGTCTTGTCTTATCTCTCTCATTTTTTTTATTTATTTTTTGTTAATTCGTTTTATCTGTTTTATTTCGTTTAGCATTTTTTCCCAAATATTTATTGTTTGTTCCTCTTCATTCATTCGCACTATTTCTTATTCATTCCTTTTTTCTTCTTCTCTCGATCCTCCTCCTTTTAGCAACCTTCCCATTTTCAAGCTCTTTCTAAACACCTCATACATCTCCTCTTCCCTTAATCTCTTTTTTGTATCTGACGTTGATCCCTATGAATCCCACATTTTTCTATTTTTTTATAATTTAACTTGACTTCAACTTAATTCACTTGTAAATGCCCCTTTAATTTTTAGAACTATTTTCCATTATTAAATTTCTTTCTGTTAATTTATTTACATGGAATCTAACGTAATTTAATTGTAATTGTTGTTATTTCCAATCTTTGTGCACGTATGATATGCGCAATCTTATCTCTCGCACGCCGCGCGTTATCTCCGACCGCTTACAGTTCACTTAATGAAACTTTCACCTTCACTATCTCTATCGTTATTTCTTATTATTTTTAATTACAATTTAACTTTACCACTTCTCAACACCGAATCCTGTTGAATTACTAATGGCCGGTTGCACAAACAAATGTTTAAAAATTTAGACTCCTCGAAGTGTTTACAAATTTACCAACGAGAATGTAAGTAATAAAACTGATAGCCAGAGTTGGAATTTGTATTGCAACGCGACAGGTAGAAAAATTAGAAGGCTACTGCTACAAATATTATCGCTGTTTTGTTCCGCATTCACAATTGTAAGAAAATGTAAACACAGGCCGGTTTGAATGACACTCTTACACGGTATTAAGAGAATATTTATTTAACACATACATTACTTATAATTCAGATAAAAATTCAATTACAATACACGTTACAATTTATATCCACTCTTATTAAATGATAATTTGCAACTGCTGAATAAATACATGACGACGCTTTTATAATTGTAAAAGAGTATCTAGAAGATAATCGAACGCTTAGGATACGGGGTTCTAGATCAACTCAATTATTCTATTTTATTATAGAAACTCCAGTGGCGTAACAATACCAACAACGTCCCGAATTAATCCCGTGATGAGAATGATCGAAATGAGTGCCTTCCTGTTTTGTTTATTCATAAAATAATTTTGAATATGATGTTATCAGGTTAGATGCATACTATCTACCTAAAAAAATACGAGCGTAATTTTTTTTAAGATCCGATAGGTCACTAGAGGAAAAACGGCTAGTTCTGTGCACAGACGTCTTAGGCATTGTCTTTAGTTGACTCCTGGAATGTGTCAATGCGCAGTTCTCATTTCAGAGTATTAGGAAGCAAATAAACATACTTCGAAAAATAGAGTCTCCCGCCAAATTACCATAATTATACAGACCTGACTTGCTTTCTTCAGATTTTCATTACTTTGCAACTGCTTATGAATTTGTTCCAGGTCTTCCTTGTATTCTATATTTTAGATTCCTTCAGGTGGAAGTAGATTAGGCTTGCTTTTGGATCACAACCATATATAGGGAGGTAAAATGTTTTTTGCTTTCTATTTATTTAAACCCATTCTGTTCTTAACCAAAAAGTTTCCTTGGGACCGAAACCATTTTACATTTCAGGAAATTTGAAACTATATGCTATTCCGGTTATTGTTGGTAACAGACGTTTCCGAAACAATAGTAATTTTTTTAAAGGCAACAGTTATTTTAATATTCTTTGTTGTCCGACAAAGTCGGAGTTTAGACACAATAAATCAGAAAATTCGATCCTTAACTATTTATTATCAAAACGTTCGGCAGTTGACCTTTTTCACAAATGACATAATCTGGTTATTTTAATTTAGGTGTTGCCCGTAGTATATTGTATATTGATTATGGTAATGTTGGCACCCATTTTGGTTATGGTGTAGAACTGGGGGCCGCAGACCATGCTTTTCCAAAATATGTATCTCAACCCAACTTAAACTAAACTAACCTAACCTAACATACCTAACCTTCCTAACCTAACTTAACCTAACCTAACCTAACTAAACCTTTACATAACTATTAAACAAAAATGTTTTTTTTGTTTTTAAGCTTTTGTACATTATTTACATGGTTACTTAGTAACATTATTTACAATATTACTGTATAGATTGTTACGTGCAAAAAGAATTCCATGTCGATCATGAACAAAAACGCAACATAAGTTGGAAGTGTACACCGAAGCTCAGAGGGGAAAAAAACGTGGTCCGTGAGAAACCTTGCGAAAGTACTGTCACTAATCCGTAAAGTTATCAAATCGTACACAAAACATAATTAATTATGTATTAAAAAGGTTTCTGACATCAAAAAGCTAACATAGTTTATAGCATTTGAAACATCTACATACTAAAAATTATGACTCTATAAACTAAAAAGGATAGACACAAGAATCTACAATTACATCTTATTGACCACGTGATCCTTAATTTACAATTTTTAATTAACCTAAAAAAAACACAAAAAGAAAATAATGTTTACAGCTTTGCACTGTTAATTTAATTAACTTGGTCAATAAAAATTTACCTTAGCCGTCACAATATAAATTGTATCATAAAATGGTCTTGGATTGACTTGTATTTACGTAAAACATAAATAATAATAATCAGGGTCTCTAACACTGCAGTTAAACCCAAAGACAAAGCTCGCAATGGAATATTCTGAAGTGGCCTTGATTGAATTCAATCACAGGACAGCAGCCTCAATTACGGAAGACAGAAATCGTAATGATACTTTTCTTTTACAAAATGTTAAAAATAGCGTGTCGTTAAAGAAATTCTTTTTACTAAATGCCACACTGGCAGCGTCACAATGAAGCATTAACTTTTTTTCACTTTAACGAACTCTGGGTGCAATATTAAGCTCTAAGTTCCAAATGCACATGTTAACTTGTTGACGACGGTACGACGAATCCCACTCAAAACGAAAATAGCGTTATATGTGTTGTAGTTAATAAAGTGAATCGGTATAATATTTTTAAAACAATCTAACAAGACAAAGCCAAAATTTTATGCAAAAGCAAACATATTAAAACTCGTCTGTCCTGTCGCAATAAACACATGGAGAATGTTAGAAAGAAAGCATTGAAGAACGACACTAAAATATCACGTGACGAGTGAAAGTTTGTAAGTGGAAATTGTGGTGGAAGTGGAAAATATACAAGATCTGTTATGTATTTTATAGGTTAACAGTGACAGTTGCCATGTATTTTAGGCTAACAGTGACAGGCGGGAGCATCAATTTAACCTTATATGGTGAATTGAAGTAGTTTTTGTTATTTTTTATGCATCACGTGACAGTTATAGCTCGGTCCTTACATGTCTTCTTCTGTACTAAATGTAACAAATTTTGAAAGTTATATTTTTTCCCAACAATGTTATTCTCCAATGCTAGAAGTTTACATCACCCTGTATATTAGAATGATTTTCAGAGTATTATTACATAGAGAAAATCAATCAATATAACTTTAATCCCAAAATTTTATAGAAAAATTTTAAATACCTCAATTTTTGCACGTAAACTACAATATTTTTCGGTTTTCATAATATATTTACCGTTTCCATTAACTTATGCCCTATATATACTATATCGTTTAATTTTACTAACAATTCCTAAAAGACATATAGGGTGATCCATTGAAAAATTTTGAGATATTGCTTAGTTTCCGATAACACAGCTAATGACAGAAATACATGTTAAATTATTTCAAGTAGGTTTATAACAGAGCGTTACAGTATGTGTCATTTTTACTGATTATTTGCTATATCTTCTAAAATACCTTCTACAATATATTGACACGATATTTTTTTAAAGTTCTTGGTGATGATCTTTTCTAACCTTAAAGAAAACATGGTGTGTTCCATTTAGAAAAATGTAAGTTTATGCTGCCTCGACTCTTTGGAACACCCTGTATAGTCAAAAATGTTTTTAAAAGGTGTACTCAGTAACTGTACTAAATGTGACAAAAAAGTGACAAAATCTCTAATTATCAGGAATTTATCAGGAATGCGCGATGTGTAAAGGATTACTAGAGAATAGAGGTACTAAATCAAATCAAATTTATTGGTTCTTTTTAAATTAAAAACTTGATGTGTTTCTTTTTCAGAACTACCAAAATTAACTAAAAAATCTTAAAACATTACTATCCACTCGCTTTTATTTATTTCTTATTCTATTTTCTTTACATTTCTTTTATTCCACATGATTTCTTATAAATACGAAATCGAATATTTTAACACCCTTTTTTTTAACTTTTACCCTCGAATTAGTATATTATAATAAAGAAAACAAAAGTATCGGTCCGATGCCGGCCTCCGCGCCTACAGGAAAATCGTCGGTCAGATTTTTAGAAAACTTTGTATATGGGTCTTACTTATAATATCGCAAAGTTGATTAGATAATCAATCCAGCCAAAAAGTCGATTATCCACCTAGATTTTCAATATCTTAGAATATTAAAAAATTTAGTTTACACATTTTTTTAACAATATCTTTATCAATATTAATTATACAAAAAAGTTAAAAAAAGAAGTTGGAAAAATTATTGTCTATAACTTTCATTTGAACAATTTTTTTAAAAACGCAATTTTATTTTCTCAAGTCGTCCTAAAAGAATGGTAGTAGTTAGCAGGTAGCGTTCCTATCAATGGCTTACCAGTTACATACATTTAGCAATTGTTGGTCGTTGTTGAAATTTATAATTCGATTATAAAATTGCTTCGCGGTTAACTTTTTTCCTATTTTCTTAAACGTTGATCTTTTTTTCTGCAACGAATCGTTTTTTTTTACTTCTTCTATCAAAGTTATTAAGTTGCGTTTATTTTATGTTTTGAGCAAAATTTTGTATATCCCGCACATTTTCTATACTCGTTTACACGTTTGTTAGTATCACAACGATGTGGAGTTCTGCGAAAAACGCTTGTTATTTTCTTGCCATCTTTTTCATTATTCCACTTTCTTCGACTCCTCATGGTGTCCGCTTTCTTCTTTCTTTCGTTCGTTGAATCCCTGTAACAGATATTCTATATTTTTTCTATACATTCGGCACAGTGTCTCATCTTCATCCGTCATACTTAATCACATTTCCTAAACCAAACCTGACAATTGTATTCTTCTTTTCATCAAAAGAGGTATTAAATATTTATTTATACAATAGTGTACAGGGTTATTCACTATAAATTACGCACCACTTATTATAGTTATTATTCATTATAGAAAAAAAAGTCGCATGGTTTTAACTGAATTTTTTTCAAATGCTATCAGTAGTTCAGTTACTTACCGTTTACAGGCCAAAACAAAAATATGATGTATTTTTTTAACTTAACACCCTGTATATTATTACATTTTTAAAGAAAATTTATTTTCTCATTTCAAAATATACATCATACGTTATCTTTATCTTGAGTCGTTATTGAGTTATTAATCGTAGAATAACACAGTTACTTAATTACGGAATTATTAACATTGTCAAAGTCAGCCATGTAAATGACAAATGTTGTGTTTGATAATTGACATTTCATTTTATTAAATCACAACAGTGGTTTATACTGAATGTAATATAATAAAATGTAGGTAATTTATAGTAAATAACCCTGTACAAACAGTGGCATAATATTAAATGAGCCTTTGTTATCAAAAATGAATTTCTCCTCAGGCGATTAGTAGAATATTATAGATTGTTAAAAAACGTAAACAAAAAAGAGGATTATGTTAAAATCGATACTTGGTGAGAAAAAGAAATAACCGGGAAAAGCATTAATTTATTTCTTAAAGTGGACAAGTTATCATTAGGCAGCGGTGGAGGTGCGAAAAAATTACATTTAAATTATTCCTTATGTAACTTCAGGTTGATGAATTTGAAGTCGATTCTGGCATCTTTCCAATTGAGTGTACGAAAAAATTCACACTTTACACGAAATATTTTGCCAATTTTCAGTGAAAAGGTTTCGATGCGTAATAAATTAGGATAATAATTATAAATGTATACTGTATTTGTTTAGATTTCGTAAACAATAATAACAAATGGTTTATAAATAAGTTTTTATTAAGGGAATTAACAAATATTAAATAATTAACTATGGTCAGTCTTTTACATTACAGATTCAATGGTAGTGCAAGGACTCTCTCTCGGTTTGCTCTTACTTTTACCACACCTGTACCTGTAAATATCAAAAATAAACTATAATTATGTTCAATTCTGAAAGTTTTACCGATTTTTAAGGGTGATCCATATATTTCTCTTAAAAACAAATATGAAGAATATAGCAACTCCATAGATAGCGTTGCAAAAATCGGTTAAGTACCACACCGATGGCATCGGACCCACTTGCCAATCAACTGCAAAAGACACAATTTCCATGATCCAATTAACACCCATCGCCAAAGAAAGTTTAATGTACAAATAAAACCTTTTTTGTTCTTCGTCGGTGTGTTTTTTGTATTGCGCCGACCTTAACATGGCTGTATCTTTTTGGAGCTTTCTAATTTTAAACGCCGTCATCACAAAAAAAACTATATTAAGGATAATCATGAGAGCGAGGGGTCCGTAAAAGTACATCAACAATGGTACATGATCTAAAATTAGTTTGGGCATTAAAAACCGAAATCGTACAACTTAATTTATACCTTTCATCCAACATGTTCCTGTGCCAATTTTTGGATGGTACCAACTAGTTAGATCGGAAAAGCTGTTAATAAACCGACAATGAGAACTAACGCAAAAAAGGTACACCCCAGGCGTATACGCTGTACAAAATAAATTGTTTCCTTGCCGTCGCTTTAGTGTTACCAGAAAGATCTCTAGAACCTCTAAAAAATTAATGTAAAAAAAGTCTGAACTACTGAAAACTATTAACACCTGAAAGTCCACCATATATCAATAGACATGACGTTCATCCAGAAAAACGAAGCGGTAAAGAACTGCAAACAAGTCAGTGCTAAAAAATGGTTGCTTGAGAAAGGTCTCGCTTTTGGTTGGGATTTGTTCTACCCGTCGTTATGCATACTGTGGGGTGCATACGCTTGGTGTTGATAATGCAAAGAAGGACGTATGCAAGGAACAGTGATAGTACATAACACATTAACGATTTTCCGTGTACGTTTTTTTCTGGCAAAAGCGCGTAGATTATGAAGGTTGCCAGTAAAAAAGGCATAGATATTATCATTCCTGTTAATAAAAAAAAAATTAAATTATTCGAATTTGTTATATTTTGATAATAAACCATGTTTATTAACTACGATATTTTTTTGTTGCTTTTACATAAATATGTATATTTTGTAATACCTGTGATATTAATTGTCTGCTCAGGCCTTGTACTTGGAGGTACACAAACCAAAGCCCATACTTTCCCATCGGTGGATTCTAAACAATATTGATCGGAAGAAATGTAATTTTTATCATTTGGTACCCATAATCGACCATCCTTCTGCAAAAAGAATTCGTCTTCTGGCAAATCATTCGGATTTAAACTATAAAACTGGTTGGGACATTTTGCCGTGCCGGCGATAATATTTTGTCGCGTTCGATCAACTAAAATTTCGTCATCGTATACGTCGAACATTATTGCGGTGCTGTTATACACGCACATCCCATCTTCGTATGCGTAACCTTTTTCGCAACACTTTCTAACACACACTTTATCCGAACAATCGCAATCCGTAACGGTACCGTTGTATATAAAACTTTTGTACGGATAGTTTAGATGCTTATCGATGACCAAACTTTTCTCATGAGAATTTTCATGGCAAAAGCTTCGGGTGGGATCGAATTGTACGCACATAAGCGTCACGAAAACAATAACACTTTCGATCCTCATTCTCCTGTCACTTTCTAATAACGCATTAACAAAAATTTTTGTTTTTATGGAAGGGAACGTTACGTTTGTGTGCGCGTGTTCAGTCCCCCCCAGGAAAAAATCAGTAGATAATTTCCGTAATGTATGGGTGCGAAGGTGAACATTAACCGGTTTTCTTTTTCTCAATTCGTATACCCTACCAATTTGTTTAGATGATTTATGCTAAGCACCATAAGCATAAAAATATTTGATGGCGAAGGCAAACATCAAAGAAAGAACATTACGTACTTTTTATAACCAACATTTTTATTTTCCAGCTTTTTATTTTTTTTTCTATTACTGTGGTACCGTGTTTAATAGAATAGATAAATGATGTTTAATACATAGAAATTATTTAATTTATTGATAATACAAGCACAATGTAATATTAATATAAAGAATCTTATTCTTCCGGTTCTGGATCCGTGTGGTGTGGTGACACGTATCTTCGGGCGTTTAGTCGTGCAGTAATAAATCAAGACAGCAATTAACTAGTAACAAACAGAAGCATGCATTTTAGTTAGAATTCCATATTAATTCACTCTAGCGAATGTTATCCACCCAAGACAGGACTGTTTCCTTCCCTTGAGGGTAGCGATTCCTTCTTTATAAAACATTACTGTGACTGTTTATATCTCAGTTAGTCAGTCGTATATTCCAATCTACAGGGCATGAAGACCCTACGGCCTTTTCGTCTCACGTAGACCAGGAAGATACAGGCTGTCCGTTTTTCGAGTGCCACAATGGGGATCTCGCTTATCTTAAGAGATACGAAGTCGGTTAAATTAGGGCAAAGTTGAGCATTTTTATGCTGAATTACAATCTAAAAAGAAATTTGAAATACCTCCAATAATTTTGAAAATATCAAAAAAAAACAAAAATTTCTGATTTTTGTTTTTAATTTTTTGCCGATAAACTAATCAGATTAGACACTTTTTCGTGGAGAATATGAATATAACATCATTTTTCCAATTATTTTCACCTTGAAACACCTGTCAACTTCATTTTTTCTTAGGAACGCCATTTTGGATTTTAATATTTCTAGATAACGTTTTTTTTTCTCTGTACAACGATGTATCACATTTTTGCCAAGAATCCAATTTTTAATTTTTACAAGCAGTGCTATGGAAAAAAACAACGTTCTTTTGATTTCAATAAAACTGTGACAGTTTGATAATATTTTATGCCTTAATATTTAAGCTTGTGCTAGTTTTATTGCGAAAATATGAAAATATCCTTATTACAATTTTCTTGCAAAACGAATGTTGTTGCGTGTTGAAAAATTGAAAATCGAACACAACTAATTCAATTCCAACGCCGCGACCAAGCAGACGGATGAAAATGTCATAATTTTACTGAAAGCAAAAGAAAGTTTTTTCCATAGCACTGCTTGCAAAAAATTAAAAAAATGGATATTTGGCAAGAATGTGATACTAGACTACCAAGTGTGATAGGTACACTCATGAAATTTAAAACTTGGACACCACAATTTCTGTAAACAAAAGTTTGCACATTGTGAAGCGGGCTTAAGGGTATCATTTACAATTCTAACAGCAGGTAGTCTCAGCAGGGGTTATCTTATAGAAGGACTGTAGAATGAATCATTACACTAAGCACGTTTTAGAAAATAGGTAATTTACGTTGCTTACTTAATTTTTTCTTTAAAGAATATATTTGAAGGTATCGCTAATTAAACACCATAGCTCGATTAATTATCGAATCAAAATTTTGTTTAGGAAATGTTTACAAAATAAAATTAGAAATAATTTTGATTTAAAAACGTCTACAAGCAATAACTTTTAAATTAAAAAAAAAACTAAACATGGTTATTTGGGTTGACTGATTATTACTTATTTTTAAATAAATCTAACCTACTAATTATTGTAAGTTATTAAAAAAAATCATTAAACTCTCTATTCATAATATTTAGTCCTTACAAAATGTATATTTTATGACGTTTCATTTTTTCTGTAGTTAATATAAAAAGTGAAAATAAAAACTAAGGCAATTCTTATTGTCAACGTATATATTTAGTTTTTGACAAGAATTTATTACATAATTATAATTAAGATACCAAGTTATAGTTTAAAATTAAATGAAAACTTTTTTTTTAAATAAAGGTATTACTATATAAATAAATATAAGAAATCAATAATGGGTGTGACCTCCATTATTATTGATACATTCTTGGAGGCGTCTGCTCATTGACGCTATCAAGGTATCAATATAATTAATATTAATCGTTTCCCATGCGGTATCAATGGCTGCAATTAGTGCATTACGGTTTACTGGTATAAAATTTGGCCCTTGTTGTCTTCGGATAACAGCAAGTATTCGAGCCCAAACATTTTCGATAATGTTAAAATCTGGGCTTTTGCTGGCCAGGGTAACAGCTCCAAGTTATTTGCTTGTATCCAGTTGCGCACAACCTGCGAAGTATAGGGTCATCATATCCCGATAGTTAATTATCGAATGTTCCAAGAAAATATGTGTAAATAGTAAATGGAATCTACTAACGTAACGTTAAGTCGTTAATTATAGTTACATAACTCTCCTTTCATAAGATATAGTTCATATTAATATGCTTATTGTAAAGCTTCGTACACACCTGAACAACAAACCGAGGAACAAACAGAACAACGAACCGAACGGCAATCGGAACATTAATTTGGACGGTGCTACGTACGAATTTTAGAACAGATTCGCAAGTCCTGATTGTTCCACGAACGGTTTGCGGCGTTCCCGCAACTTGTCGGTTTTTCTCCGACATCAAAGAAAATGCGCGCGAATGCGTTTGCAGGTTTGGACGAATCTAAACAAAACGGCGAACAAACTTATGCGGGAGAATTAAATTATTTATTTTTGTCCTCCCTTTGTGGGTTTGTTGTGTTTTAGGTAATATTATGGAGTTGACAGAAGAAAAATGTTTTAAATTAATCAGTGTTTAAGAATGCAAGAAAAAATGATGTCCCTATTAGCATCATTTGGGCGGGAAATTTCCAAAATAAAAAAAAAGCGAAGTAAATTATAATTTTTACTCTTCTTTGTGCGTAAAAATTTGGTTGGCACTATCTTCTTGTTTTCCGCAATTTTCTCTTCTCAATAATAAATATATATGAACTGAAAACTACTGAAAATAATTATGGGAACAGCACAAACGTTGTTATGTTTGTTGCTCGGTTTGTTGTTCAGGTGTGTACGAAGCTTTACAACTTAACAACAATTTTTGGCGAATAAAGATTAGTTTGTGATGTAATATTAGAAACACAAATTTATATCATATCAAATTTATGACAACTTAAAACCAAGAACGTGTATGTTATTGCTAAGAAATTATTAAGGAAAAAGCGCAATTGCAGTGTAAATATTTATAATTAGATATTTTCGAAAGTTTATAAGTCCTCTATTGTAATCTTAATACTTAAAAGAAAATCCTGTCCATTAGCATTATAAGGAAATGGCTTTTACTTTATGAATAAGTTTCAATAACAATAGAATATCCTTGCTTGTTTAATTTACTTCCTTTGAGTCATATTGCTCTAAGGGTTGTTACATTGGTCATTAGAAGTATGTAATAAATAAACAATTACCTACTGTTTGAGAAGGGGTAGTGTGAACCAATAAATAAAGTAAGAAATGTAAATTCCATTTTAGTTTAAAATTTCAAGTGTTGTGAAAATGCCACCTCATCTCGGTGCTGATTTGAAAGCGCGGATTGTTTCGGAATTAGCGGCGGGCCGTAGCGTGCGTGAAATTTCACGTATGTTAGATATACCAAAAGCACCGTAGGGCATTACCGAGTAAAATGGAATCTTGAACACACTTTGGAAAGAGCCATCGGAAGTGGTAGACCTAAAGTATCTACACGTGCTCAAGATCTCGAGTTGTTTCATTACGTAACAGAACAACCATTTGCTACATACTCCAGGGCTATAGCAGATACACATTTTCCCGGATGCCGTATAACTGCACAAAAAGATTAAAGGAGATGGGAATAAAGAAGTATAATGCTGCTGCGAAAGAAGTTCTCAGTGACGAAAATATGAGACGTCGTCTGGAATTTGCAAGGCGATATGTGAACGAACCTTTGGAATTTTGGAATTGAGTGTTTTTAGCGACGAAAAAACGTTCAATAGCCGCAACGATGGACCACTAAAAGTTTTTAGAATGGAAGGAACTCGTTACGAAAATAATCACATATGTCCTAAAAACGAAGTGGTTATTTTTCTGTGAATGTGTGGGGTTGGGTTAGCGCGCGGGGTCCAGGAGTTTGTTGGGCTATCGATGGACGTCTTGATTCTGCTGCGTATTTAGATATTTTGGAAACTATTATGAAACCTTCAGTCGAAGTGTTTTATCCAGACGAAGATTATATTTTCCAACAAGTAAGTATTCTTATTTCACTATACTTTCTCCAAAAAATAGTTCGGGATCTGTTGAATTAACATTTTCATAATGTATTTTTGTTGTTAAAGGACAACGCCCTATTCATACTTCGCGGGTTGTGCGCAATTGGATACAAAAATAACTTGGAGCTGTTACCCTGGCCAGCAAAAGCCCAGATTTTAACATTATCGAAAATGTTTGGGCTCGAATACTTGCTGTTATCCGAAGACAACAAGGGCCAAATTTTATACCAGTAAACCGTAATGCACTAATTGCAGCCATTGATACCGCATGGGAAACGATTAATATTAATTATATTGATACCTTGATAGCGTCAATGAGCAGACGCCTCCAAGAATGTATCAATAATAATGGAGGTCACACCCATTATTGATTTCTTATATTTATTTATATAGTAATACCTTTATTTAAAAAAAAGTTTTCATTTAATTTTAAACTATAACTTGGTATCTTAATTATAATTATGTAATAAATTCTTGTCAAAAACTAAATATATACGTTGACAATAAGAATTGCCTTAGTTTTTATTTTCACTTTTTATATTAACTACAGAAAAAATGAAACGTCATAAAATATACATTTTGTAAGGACTAAATATTATGAATAGAGAGTTTAATGATTTTTTTTAATAACTTACAATAATTAGTAGGTTAGATTTATTTAAAAATAAGTAATAATCAGTCAACCCAAATAACCATGTTTAGTTTTTGATTTAATTTAAAAGTTATTGCTTGTAGACGTTTTTTAAATCAAAATTATTTCTAATTTTATTTTGTAAACATTTCCTAAACAAAATTTTGATTCGATAATTAATCGAGCTATGGTGTTTAATTAGCGATACCTTCAAATATATTCTTTAAAGAAAAAAATTAAGTAAGCAACGTAAATTACCTATTTTCTAAAACGTGCTTAGTGTAATGATTCATTCTACAGTCCTTCTATAAGATAACCCCTGCTGAGACTACCTGCTGTTAGAATTGTAAATGATACCCTTAAGCCCGCTTCACAATGTGCAAACTTTTGTTTACAGAAATTGTGGTGTCCAAGTTTTAAATTTCATGAGTGTACATCGTTGTACAGAGAAAAAAAAACGTCATTTAGAAATATTAAAATCCAAAATGGCGCTTATAAAAAAAATGAAGTTGACAGGTGTTTCTCCGCCATGTTGAAAATAATTGAAAAAGTGATGTCATATTCGAATTCTTCATAAAAAAGTGTCTGAATAATGTCTTGGTTAGAAATGTCTAATCTGATTAGTTTAAAACAAAAATCAGAAATTTTCGTTTTTTTTCGATATTTTCAAAATTATTGGAGATATTTCAAATTTCTTTTCAGATTCTAATTCCGCATAAACATGCACAATTTTGCCCCAATTTAACCGACTTCGTATCTCTCAAGATAAGCGAGAACCACTTAGTGGCACTCGAAAAACGGACAGCCTGTATAGTAGTACTCTCATTCAGTTTCTCTTAAGGTTGGGGTTTTCTTCTATGCTAAAACATGTATGCCTTTCTTAATTACAATAGTTTCAATACAATAATATAATGTTTTTAATCGACCGTATGTTTTATGTTCTCCGAGGTGACTGGATGTTTCTGAATTATGGTATTCTTAACATATTTAAACAATGTTTGGGAATCTACCCTCTAACTAGGATACTTTAGCGGATTTGCACTAACTAGATTTAACAAATTTGTGTAGGGGAGATCAGTCGAAGATGACGCAGCTGCTAAGATGACGCATCTCTAATTTTTGGTCCTAGTAACACTAGACACTTCCTAATTCTAGTTTCCCGCACTCATCTCATCCCCAACCGTTACCCCCATTTGTCAGATGAACGGTCTATAAGCGTAGTTTGAGATGAGAAGTCAAACTGTAAATACGTATAAGTTGATATAATTTTTGTGACTAGTTGCAAAGAAGGTAACGTACTAAATTTGTTTTTAAATCCATTTGTAATTAATACGTGTGCAAAGTACATTAATTTATGAGTGTGTGAGTTATACAGGGTGTTCCACCGGGAACGCCATCGATAGATTATGGAAAAACTGTACATGGGAAAAATTTGAAAATTTGGTAGTATACTAACATTGACGGGGGCAGTTCCGCTAAAATATTTTCAAGATGGTGACACTTCCGGTTATACCGGAAATATGTGTCAACTTGCTTATTTTTAAATAGAACACCCTATATATTATTCTATTTTTGAATTTTGCCCAAAATTCTAGACACATTTTGTGTATAATGTCCTATACCTAAGCCTAACTGTTTTGGACTTATTTTAAATTTTATGTCAAAAATGACGTTTTCAAGCCTAAACAAAATTATAAAATTTTCCTATACTAATGCCTTTATTATTTAATTGAAATAAGTTTTCTTGTAGCAGGGGACCTATTTTAGTGGGCTATGTCGATATTTTGATAATAAATTAATACAGGGCGATAAAAAAGGATTAAAAATTAAATTCAAAAACACGTCAAAAGTCATTTTTTTAAACGCAAGCACCATGTTTTTATAGCTTTATTTTATTTGGCATCAAAATAAGGTTGACTTCGTACAAGGTTGTCTATTCAAAAATTCATGGTTTTCGAAATATTGGCATAATTTAACTTTTTTTGTTGCCCAAATGCTATTGTATTTCTTTTAATATGAATGGTTATTCCTAGTTGGCGTTAGAAAACAATCATCTGTCAAGGACCCGTTTTTACCCCACAGCAAGAAAAATGAAATTTTGCAATATTTACTGAATATGGCTAAATTATTTTTTGGAGTTACCAAAGAGGAATTGTGTCGATTAGTTGATAAGTATGCAGAAGCTAATAATATTAAACATAATTTTAACCGACATATTCAAATGGCTGGTCTTGATTGGTATATGAACTTTTTAAGGAGACACAATGAAATAAGCTTAAGAAAACCTGAATCAACCAGTGTAAATCGCATTACGGCATTTAGCAAAACTGAAGTCAACCAATATTTTCAAAATTTAAGAACCGTCATTGACCAATACAACTTTCCTCCAGCCAGGATTTACAATGTGGATGAAACTGGGATTTCCATTGTCCCAAAAGAAGCAGCTAAACGCTTGGGCCCAAAGGTATAAAACAGTTTGGAGTTACTGCGTCAGGAGAGCGTGGTAAAAATGTTACAGTTATTTGTACTGTATGTGCAGTTGGATCGTACTTAACTCCCTTATTTGTTTACCCTAGAAAAAGAATGAGTTCTTTATTAGAAAAAAAACGGTCCAGCAGGTGCCTTGTACTGTTGTACTAAGAATGGTTGGAGTAATGAGGAGATATTTTACAAATGGTTACAGCACTTTCAAAATCAAGTTCGAGCAGCAAAAGAAAATTCGATATTATTAATTTTAGATAATCATAGGAAATTTTCGAATATTGCAAGAAACATTCTATTGTGATGGTTAGTTTACCACCACACACGTCACACAAGCTCCAACCGTTAAACGTGACATTTTTTGGTCCCCTCAAAAACGTTTTTAGCAGACATGCGCAGCTTTTAATAAAATCCAAAATTAACTCTGTCTCTGACCAATACAAACTAAGCCAATATGATTTATCAGAAATATTTAATTTTGCGTATAAACAAGTGGCAAATATAGGAAAAGGTGTGTCTGGTTTTGAAGCAACTGGAATTGTTCCATTAAATGATGAAAAATTTAACAAAGATGATATTGCTGCATCACAGAATTTAAACAACGATCATGACAAGGAGAATGTAAGCATATTAAACAACTTAGTTGAAGAAGAGGAGCCAAACATTCCATCATTAACACCATAGATTTAAATTCAAGTCCTCAAACAACAACGTCAAGAACTGATTATCAAATTAGTTTACAATCAAATCTTAAGGCACATGTTAATATTTCAAGCATATCTCTTGTACCCACTACATCAGGAAATAAGAAAAAGAGGGCTTCAAAACAACATTCTGAAATTCTAACATCAACCCCAATGAAAAAAATTCTGGAAGATAAAAAGGTTAAAGAAATTAAAAATACGCAGACATCCAAAACAAAAAAGCGGTTCAAACGAAAAAACAAATTCAGACACCAAAAATGAGAGTAAAGAAAAAAGTATTTGAGAGTGATAGCAGTGACACAGACGATTTAGATGAAACTAAAATATGTGATGATGACGAAATGGACGATCTTCCTGGTTCTTCCTCTGATATTTGTCTCATTTGCGGTGAGTTTGGGAGAGAAAAAGAACCTTGGTATCGATGCATATTGTGTGGTAAATGGGTACACAAAGATTGTAGCGGACTCGAGACTGCTAAAAATTATAGATGTGGTTTTTGTACATAAAGACTCAAAATATTTGGTGCAATATTAGGAAAATACTTTTATTTTTATTACCGTGATTATACAAAGGACAGTTTTCTCATTTTTTATTAAATTTTTTATGTGTTTAATAAAGATTTTCATACTATATTTGCATTAAGTCAAATCGGAATAACCTTGTCTCCAAATAAACCTTAATTGTTTACATCATCTCAGCCGTTTCTCTGCGTCATCTTAGCCAAGCCAATGGCAAAGATGATGCATTGACATCTTTTTTAAAAAGGCATTTTTTTGATATAGGTTTATTGATTATTGTTTATAGTTTTGAAAAATATTTAGCAAACATCTCCAAGATCTGTGTATTAATGCAAACTTATTTCTACAGTTCGATTTTTCAATATTTAATTTTTTTGTTAGATGCGCCATCTTCGAGTGATCTCCCTACTACATGTCAGAAAAAGAAGTACTACCGATAGTGCACACATATAAATGTTCGTCATTTACATTTCTAGACAAAGCGTCAGAGAGAGTATGTTCGGACCCTTTACGATGAACAACCTTAAAGTCAAATTGTTGTAATTTCATTAGCCAGCGTGCAATGCGGCCTTTAGGTTTGTTCAAACTTTGTAACCAAACTAATGAGTGGTGGTCAGTGACAACAGTAAACGGATAACCTTCTAAATAACATCCAAGATATTCTATTGACCACACCACCGCAAGGCACTCACGTTCCGTCACAGAATAGTTGCGTTCGATCGCAGATAAGGTTCTGCTGACAGATAACACGTTCACCATCGTTATGATTCTGTGTCAAAACGGTACAGAAAAATCTGGATCAACAAGAATTGGAGCTGAAATTAAATTATTTTTGAGTTCTTGTAATGCACTTCACAGTCAGAAGTCTAGTTCCATTACGTTTTCTCTTTAAGCAAACTTGTTAATGGAATAATAATATTGGAAAACGATAGGATAAATCTACGAAACCAACTGGCCATTCCTATTATTCTGCGAACTTCCGTAACTGATTTTGGTGTAGGAATCTCTAGAATAGATTTTACTTTGTTAGGATCACAATGTAAACCTTGCTTGTCTACAACATAGCCGAAATATTTAAACTCTGCTTGAGAAAATTTGCTTTTGTTCCACGAGATGGTTAGGGCAGCATTCAATAAACGATTGAATATTGTCTCTAATATTTTGAGATGGTGGTCAAAGGTTTGAGTGACAATAATGACATCGTCCAGATAAACAAACGCATAAGGTTCAAACTCTGGTCCAAGAACTTGATCAATTAGTCGTTGCCAAGTCGCGGGACTATTGAACAGACCAAATGGCATACGATTAAAATGATAATGACCTCGGCCAGGTACCGAGAGAGCGGTGTATTCTTTTGACGAATACTCCATTGAATCTTGAAAAAATTATGTCAATAGAACTTAAAAATTGGGCGTTTCTCAATCTATCCAGAATGCTTGAAATGGTATAGGGTAAGCATCTATTTTTTGTGATATTATTAATTTCTCTAAAGTCAATACAAAACCTGTATTTATCATCTTTTTTTGAAACAACGACAACTAGAGAAGACCAAGGACTTTTTGAATGTTCTATGATGCCTTCTTTCAACATTACGTCTATCTCTTCGTTTATAAAATTTTATATCATAGGTGATCCGCGATAAGCCCTTTGTTTAATTGGATCATTATTTGTTACAGTAATATTATGCTTTACAACATTAGTATAGCCAACTTTATCGCCCATTTTTAAATGGTATCTTTCTACTAAATCTAACAATTGACAAGACTCTGCTGGAGATAATATGCAACAATAGAATTGATTTTGGGTGATATAAATTTATTTGAGTTAAATGACTAACAAGAGTTCTGAAAGTAAGGAATGATGCCCATTGCAATCCAAAAATCCATCCCAAGTATTAAGTCATGGGTTAACTCGGGAACGACTAAAATTTTGATAACTTTAACTTGGTTTTCTAATTGAATTGGAAGATCGACTGATCCTAAAACCTTACAATGTTGATTGTTAGCGACGGTGCAATGACTAATATTAGATTTTTCTACAGAGATACCACAATCTTTTATGACGTTCCATCCGTTACAGCAAAGTACCTACTGTTCACTATTAAATAAGGTCTGTTGTCTTCAGGATATTCTGCAAATAAATAGGCCATTAAAGGTCGAATTTTGTTTAAAAGAGACTGATCAGCAGCTTTGATAATATTTTTGGTGAAAAAATTGACCGCATTTAATTGACTAGGTTTATTTGGCGGTCTTTTAGTGACCTGGAAAGTCTATTAATGATGCCTCAACAAAATTAGATTTTAGTTTGGACACTAATGTTTCTAAATTATTATTAAGTTAGTTCGACTGTTTTATTTACTAAAACACGTTTACCTTCAATTTAGCAAGGTCTGAAATACGATTTAAACGACCTAAGACATGTATTAAACGGGTTTGTAATATATGTTTGTTTTTGTAATTGTTAACATCGAAGTTGTTGAAAATAACACACAAATCGTTAAGTTTAGAACCACAAATAGAAATTTCGGTAGCGGCATCCAATATAACGGGCGACTGTAAAAATACATTTGCTAGACGTTCACATTTTAAAACGTCTCTTAGTCTAGTTCTTTTAAGATCCACAGTACCGTCAGAAGAAGCATTGTGTACATGAAGTTCATAAGTCGGCTTGTTATTAAGCAACCGGTTAATTTCCATTTCCAAAATATTTAAAACAAAAATTTAATCAACAACAAAAAAAACAGGAACCTTTCGAGGCCCCACGTTGGGCGCCAAAAATTTTGCTACACGTATATAGATAATTTTCTAAAATATTTGACCATTGATGTACGTTAATTAAGACCGTATATAAAAGAGGAGAAAAAAACTCTACGGGATTCAAATAAAGAATATCAGCAAACTACTGTATATTTAATAAAGTTGTTTAAAGTATAATTAAAATATATAACAAAATTTTGTGGTTATTAGGTATATCTGAGTTCGGTTTTTCTCATAAAAGAAAGAAAATAAATATGTTCGGGCCTTTATAGTTTGAGCGTTGGGTTTTGCACTACTTTTTTATTGTTGTTAACGGTATCCACTATTCAGTATAACGAGACGAAGATAAGTAAACATAAAATTGCCAGCGTTAATTACACTCTCAGCTCAAAATTATTTTCAATTCAATTCTATATTTATTTTGTCTTAAAAATTTCTATAACAAAAGATTCAGTTTTTTTCCTTTACAAAAAATAAACAAAAAACAACATAATATTTCATTAAATTATAATTCCACTAATTCTTGTTTCCTTCTTCAACCTTCCATCCCTCTCTTCTCTAAACTTTTAGTATTTTTCTTTTCCTCTCCTCCATCCCTTTCCTCCTCTCCAACACTTTCCTCATCCATTGTTTTCCTTCCCATTCTCTCCTAGTAGTAACTTCCATTCCTTTTCCTCATGTCTTGTTTCCCTGCATCCCTCTTTTATATGTATTATATTTTCCCATTCATCCCCACACAACCTGCATAATCTCTCCTCATCACTCATCCAATATTTATTTTCCTTTTCTTCATTACCCATTCTGAACCTTGCAATCATTCTTATTTCATTCATTCCTTTTCCTTCTGTTATGTACCTTGGTGTCTTGTCTGTCATTATTTTTATGTATTTCTCGTTATATTTTCCTTCCTTTATTTTTGCCCTTCTTTCCTGCTTCTGAGTATCTTTATCTCTTGCAATTATTTCCTCTTCCATCTTTCTCCCCCCTCTCTTAATCTCTTTATCTCTTCTCTCGCGTATCCCACTCTTTCATAGTATTTTCTTCTTTTTCTTCCCCATATTTTACCTTCTGTGCCTCGATCTCTTTCCAAACTTCATAAAGTATTTCATTTTCCTTCCTACTTCCCATTTTTCTTCATACCTTACTGCAATTCTTCCTGCTTGTATCCTTATTTTTCTATTTCTAGCTCTTCTTCCACTGTATACTCCGGTGTTTCTTTCTCTAGTCCTAACGTCCACTTCCAGTATTTCTCCTGTATTTTCTCCAGCTCTTGCCATTCCCTCCAACCCCAAATCTCCGCTTCATACAGTACCACACTTCTTACCAACTTTTCAAACATCCATCTCCTTTTCTCTATATCTTTACCAAATATCCTTTCCCTTAACCCCCATACTTGTCCTACTATTCTATTTCCTTTCATTTTCATCTCTTTTATATGGTCTCCATCTTTGTTATCATATCTGATGTTGTAACCTAAGTATCTATACTTGTCTACTCTCTTTACCTCCTCCTCCCCCACCACCATTTCACCTCCTTTTGTCTTTTTTTTTTTTTAAATTCCATAATTTTGTTTTCCCGACATTTGCTGCTAGTTTTTTATTTTCTAGGTATTTCTTCATAAATTTAACTACTCCTCTCATCTCTTCTTCATTTCTCGCTATTGCCACAATGTCATCTACATAAGCTAATACCCATATCTTTTTCCTTCCTACTAGAATTCCTCCTACTTAATTTTTTTCCATTTCCTCCTCAAGATCACTAATATATATCGAGAATAAGATTGGGCTTAGCGGACATCCTTGTTTTAGTCCTTTTTCCGTCCTAAATTCTCTACCTAGCTTCCTCCCTACCCTCGTTCTACACCTTGTTTCTTCGTATATTTCCTCTATTGCATTTTTTATATCTCTGTTTATTCCTACCTCCTCCATCCTTTTTCATAATCCTCCTCTTTCCACATTATCAAATGCCGCTTTAATGTCTAGAAATATTGCGTACATCTTTCCTCCTTTCTTTGCTAACTCTTTATTAATTATGTGCTTTAATATGTATATATTGTCTATCGTTCCTCTTCCTTTCCTAAATCCTGCTTGCCAATCCGGTATTACATTCTTTTCTTTTATTTCTTTTTCCAATTTTTTCTAACTATTTTCGCATATATCTTATAGCCCGCATTCATTATACTCACTCCTCTATAGTTGTTCGCTTTCTTCCTATCTCCCCCTTGTAAATTGGGCATATTATTGCCTCTCTCCATTTTCTGGAAACCCTTCTCCTTTCCATATTCTCTCGAATACTTTTCTTATTCCTTCTCCGATGTACCTCCATTGTTCTCCTTGTATTCCATCCGTCCCTTCTGCTTTTCCTTTTTTATTTTATTTATTGCTCTCTCCATTTCTTTTTCCTATTCCACCCTTTCTGTGTCTTATCCTTTTTTTCAACTTCTTCATTTCTTGCTGTTTTTCACTCTCTCCTACTAACCTCTTACAGTGTTCTTTCCATTTTTCCCATCTATATTTGCTTCCATCCTTCCTCCTTTTTTCCTCTTTTTATTAATGAATTCCCATACCTCTCCTTCATTTATTTTCTCTAATCTTTATCTCGGTTTGTTTTTTATGTTCTTCTTTATTTTTACACATATTCCCTTAAAATTTTCTTTTAACCTTTTGTATTCATCTATCTCTATCTTTCCTTTTTCCATTTCCTTCTTCCTTTTCTTAATTCTTTTTCCCTTTTCGCATTCTCCGTTCCACCAATCTTTTCTTTTCCCTAATTCTTGTTTTCTTAATCTATACTTTATCTTCTCTGTTGCCAATTCCATCCTGCCTGTAATTCTCTCCATCTCTTCCTCCACCTCTTCTTTAGTATTTACTTCCTCTTCCATTTCTTTTTTATATCTTTTTATACTCTCTTCAGTCCATACTTTCTTTTCTCTCCATATCTCTTCTTGTTCTTGTACCTCTTTCTCTCCCTCTTCCATCATGAGTACTTCTAGCGGCTGATGGTCCGATTCTATCTCCTATCCTATTCTTAGTGTTTCTATGACCTCCTTACTTTTTTCGTTTATAATCACATAATCTATTACTGACTGGCCTCTTTCTCCCACATATGTAAATTCCTCTTTTCCTTCTTCTTCCAAATTTCCGTTCATTATTGTCCAACCTCTTTCTTCACATAGTTCTATCAAAATTTTCCTTGTCCGTTTATTTTCTTATCCATTGATATCCTATTTATTATCTCTCCATTTACCATTATTCCTCCCTCCTCTCCTATCCTAGCATTCAAATGTCCTCCTATAATCAAATTGCCTTCATCTCTTTCTTCTATTGCCTTTTCTATATTTGCTTTTGTTGTGTCCATTTTCTTTCCATATATCGTAAAAATATTATACTTTTCCCCTTTTTCCGTCTTTACTCTAATTTTAATCATCCCCTCTACATTTTCTTCTCCTATTTCCTTTTTTATTTCCCATTCTTTTCTTACCCCCACTATTAGTCCTCCTTTGATGATGTTTATTTTGTTACATACATTAAAGGTGATATGATTAGAAAAGATTACAACAAATTTTTAAAGTCATTGCTAGTTGCAGCTTATAGGCTCTTCAAAAGTGTTAATATAAACAAATTAAAATAGGACCGTAACAAACGTATGAAGATATTATTTGACACGCAGCCACAAGTATAAGTTTTAAAATAGCTGAAATCCTCCAACATAGTGTGCAGCAGCATCATACGTAATATGAATGGATTTTGCGATACCGTTTTTGTACTGTACCAGTGGCGGCTCGTTGTCAATCATACTGGGAGGTCAAAAATTAATTTAAAAATAGGCATACTTAAAAAATATAAATAACTCAAATGCACCGCAAAATTTTATACAATCTACAATTTTGTTCAAAATATAGCGATTTTTCGAAACATTTTCATTAAAATCTCTAAGGGATTTTCTATAAGCATTGTCTAGCTGTGTACGAATATCAACATTTCCTACGGTTGCAAAATGTACCGAGCATTTCATGTGTTCTGCAGACGAAGCACGTTTTTTTATTTTCTCTTTTAAATGTTTTAAATCGCTTACACCGGATTTGCACCATAGCGAGTCTGACGAATCTTTAAAAAATAATAAGCAAACAAAACAGTGAAATGCGTTTGATATTTCACAACCATATATCCAGTCAGCTAAATCGTACATTACCTTGCGAAAGTTTCGGTGAACATTTTTATTTTTGTCTTTGCTAGTTTGTCGTAAACTTAGTTCTGGCAAAGGACGACCATTTGCCTTGAACTCAACTAATTTTGTAAAATTAAGTTCGTTAGCACTTTTTAGTTGTTTAATTTTTTGCATTACCGACATTTTCTAAAATAGCGCATTTTTTACAAAACAACACAACAACAGTAAAAAATATCAATATACATTCTTAAATTGATTTAAAACACGCGAAAATCGAATCAAAAATCAAGTGTAGATGTACACCCTATTTGAAGCCAACGTAAACTGCGGGACCCGGTTTATGACCCAAAGTTGATTATTGCTTCGGACGTTCGCGTGTATTCGGGCGCTACACGTTTTTCTAGTTTTTCCGGGTAGATCTAATTCAATGAGGACAATTCGCACCGCCAGCCCAATGTTGAAGAGGATGAATTACGAACGACGGCCGATAAATTTTAAGTTATTATACTTGCGACTTTGGGAGTAAATTATCTATTTTAATAAAACACGTAATAATAATGAATATTTTTTATATATTGTCAAAATTTTGTGAGGTCATTGACCAAATGACCCTATGGACAAGCCGCCACTGATACTGTACATGACAAAAGTTTTTGCCATAAGCGCAATGTAAAATTAAATAAAGCTATTCTCACATTATTTAGTCACGAAACGCACTCACATGAGTTTACAGTATTGCGTACAGATGACAGCACTTGTGAAATCAAAAGTGAGTGAACACGGATGCTTTTTATGAAATTCGTTATGATCTCCTTGCAGTTTCTTTTTAATAAACAAAGATAACTGATAACGAACCACTTCTTTTAGGTATTGTATTACCGGTGACGAGTCATGTTTGAATAATAAAAAATGATACTGATACATTTCTAAAATTGTATCAATGTCTTACTTTCGATAGGTACGTTTTATAATCATCTTATTGAATATTTAAACATTGCAATAAAGAAAAACTGTTTGAAAAGTGGAATGAATTGGTTTAAGATTGTATACAGGTTGAATGAATAATCTAAATAAGTATATTGGTATTATTTTTATTTGTAATTTGCAAATCATGTTTTAAAATAACTATTTATTTATTAAGAGCGCAAAGTGTTACATTGTCGATTTAAAGATTTTACCGCGCCAGAAAGGAGGGCGGCATTATTTCGAAATCGCAATGTACATTTGCGCTCGCAACACACAAGATTTTTGTACAAACACATCAGACCACTATTTATTTGGAAAAAAAAATTGATAATTTATTAAAACCACAAATTAATTATTTACAATATTAACATTAAAAGTATAATTATTACAGTATTGCTTTTCATACTTGGTTTTTCAGGAAGTAAATGCAAGGTCACATCTCCGCTGCGTTTTCAATCTTGCGGTGTACAGGAAAACTCACTCTCATCACTTTCTATCTCTTGTATGGTTTTTAAAGCGGCAAAGTGACAGTTCTCGGAAAACGTCAACTTTGCGTTGTCAAATGCAAACACAGTCTACTTTCTATATCGGTTGTAGAAAAATTTGTTTATCGCTTTTTTTCCTCTGTATTATTAAAATAAGAACTGATAATATGATACATTTCATGAAGAACTATTTTGGGTTTGACTTCTTTTTTAGTTTTCTCTTGTCGTATTCAGTTTTTGCCTCCAAGATGTAGTCAGGGTCAAAGCACTTTTCTCCTCGTTTCAAATTCCCACGCACAATTTCTGGAGGAATACAATATGTACAAAACTTAAAACTAGTTTCTCCACCATGATTCTATTCCACAAATCGTCATTTCTCAATATTTTTTCAATAAACAACTAGCTTCTCTTTGAGTTATATGCAAAACTGTCTTTGAACCTAAGATAAGTTATGAAAAGTAATAAAAGATAAGTATTAGTAGTCATCTATTATTACTCATACCTGGTAGTAGTAGTTATGGTGCCGTTTCAATTGCATTTTGCCATTTTTCTTCTCTAAACAAAATTTCTTTATTCCTTCATCTAAGCTTAGATCCTGTTGGGCTAATTTGTACAAACATTTAACTTTCATGTTATATATCAAAGTGTTCACGATGTCAAGGTCGGATGTTGACGCAATCCATTTCCAACCTCTCTGCAATTTGCTAAGATATTCTTGCCTCCATATCTTCCAAAAGGTGTATTTGTGTTTTTCAATAATCTTGAAAGCCTCACGGTGATTAATTTGCCCATCAACTAATGCTTCAACTGAAAGAATGCCATTAAGGGTACGTCCAACAAGAAAATGTGCGAGTGTAAGAGGATTTAGATCATTTGGATCATTCGATAAGGGCGATAAAGGACGGGAATTTAAAATCGCTTCCACCTTACAAAGCAAAGTGTAATCTTCACACATAAAATCGTGGCCTGGTTTGTGTGTTTGTCTGTCTGTCTGTATGTTCGTTTTCTCCTCCGAAACGAAATGTTGACCTAACCTTTGACCTTTGACCTGAAGCGGTGACCTCACGTCTTTAATTTTAAATTTGTCTAAATTAAGCCCATTTTCAAATGGGTTTGGTTTATTAGTATTGTTCATAAGTGAATCGAGAACTATCAGACATGCGTTTTAAATAATATTCACACGATTTTATATTAGACTAGTAACTAAACCCATTTGAAAATGGGCCTAATCTAGACAAACCGCCCCAGGTCAGAGGTCAAAGGTCAGGTCAACTTGTGACCCCGTCTAAGATTAGGGCCTGGACCTCCTGAACAATTTGACGTATTGATCTCCGAAATCGGTTCAGCCGTTTCGGAAGGGAAGACGAACATACAGACAGACAGACAGACAAACCGGACCACGATTTTATGTGTGTAGATTCCCATAGACCCACAGGCCTCCCATATGTGGAAAACGAGGGGGAATAAATTTCCAATCTATACTGTCTTTGCTAAGATTATTAATCACGCAATCTTTATGTTGATTCAAGAAGAAGAATAGAAAGTAAGAGTTTTTCTGACGACCTCTAACACGTAAAAGATTCTTCCGAATCGAGGAATAGTGTAAAAGTCTGCAATAGATTGTTTTTCAAGGTTTTTTGTTTTTTTTAAGAAGCGATTTCTTCCTTCAACGAACTAGATTGCGCTGATTTTACAAGAAGCTTCAGTGATTTATCTAACTCTAAAAGCGACAAGGTACCGACGTCCTTGTTGCTGCTATGTCGACAATTATGAAGAAATCTTAAAACAAAGGCAAAAACTCTGTGAGCCTTGTGAAAGGAGGAAACGTGCAAACGTACACAACTGCAGAATAAGCCTCACCGCTAGCATCCGAAAAACCATGGAACTCGATGCCGCTAATGGTATCACCAAAGATATAACGAGGAATAGATAACTGATTGAAGAGTACTAAACTACTACAAATAGTTTTCAATTTTTTTGACAGATCGTATGAAACTTCACCGTCCCACGAGAGCTTTTCTAACCAAAGTTTCTGAAGCAAAATCTTTCCAACAATTATTACCGGACTGAGTAGTTCCAAAGGATCAAAGATCTGAGCAATCTCAGAAAGAATAATACGTTATGTGGTAAGAGAATCGTTACTAAACGTCGAAACGACATAGAATAATGAGTCAGGCTGAACATTCCAAGAGAGTCCTAAAGCACAAGCTCTTTTCTTAGAACTCAAATCAATCATGATGGAATGCAGATTAGTATATTGTCAATACCACTAAGAATGCGAGAATTGTTTGAAGCCCATTTTCTTAGAGTGAAACAACCTCAAACCAGTTTGTCTGAGTAAGTTGTGTAAAATAGTCGTATGTGGGGAATCTAGGAAAAAAAGCCTCAGAAAAAAAAGCTGCGGAATTAAAAACCGGGGTATAAAAAGCCGCGGAAAAAAAGCTTCCAGAAACAAAGCCGACGGAAAAAAAACCTCAGGAAAAAAAGACTCCGGAAAAAAACGTCAGAAAAAAAAGCCGCGGAAAAAAAGCCTCCGGAAAAATAAATAAAAAAGCTGCCGAAAAAAGCCGTGATATAAAAACCGGTGTTCAAAAAGCTGCAGTAAATTTATATTTTCTTATGACATTAAACTATGAAGTATTTTAGAAAGATTAGTGATTGTAAATACAATTTTATTAGAATGGACAACATAATATTTCTATGTAACTAGTATTTTTAGTCATATTTTATAATCTGACACAATACACTTTTCATAGAGTAAGGATTTGTGCTCTTACGGTCTTCACTGGAAGAGGATTAGTTTTAAGACAAATTATAGTTATAAAATACATTTCTAAATTTGAATTTGGAAATGCACTTTAAAAATTAAATTATTTACATTCTAAACTAAAGTGTATAATAGTTGTTATTGTATAAGTGCTAAAGTAAAAAAAAATATTTTGTATGACGATAAGTCAATTACAAATGTGAACAAAATCGAATCGAAGAATTCCTTATTGTTGTACAATCTGGAGGCCATACTATAATCTTCATAATGATAATCTTGAAAAACTACAGCGAAAGATTTTTAACACAACCGATCACTTGATGCGTTATTTTTTTTTCCCGGTTTTTTTCGAATTTTTTCCGTCAGTTGTTTTTTTCTAGTTTTTCCTAGTATGCCCCTGAAATTTACGCCTCTGGTTGTAATTTTCACCCTGTTTTATAATCAGCTGATAGCTGTATTAGTAATGTGAAATGTGCCAAAATTTGTTGAAGTACGAGTAGATATAGTCGTTTCGAAGAAATACAGGTTTGATCAGTTTTCGGACGCCATCTTAAAACGGTTATAACTCCGACAGTTGACCTTTTTTGTTAAAATTTTATAAAAACTTTTTTAGATATTTTCGGCCAGGAAATACACCCTTGAAAACTTTAAACTTAATTATAACTTATCCTGTATGTCGAACGAAAGGAATCATCTCCTGAGATCAACAATGTGCTTAATTTTTTTCGAAAACGACCCCTTACAAAGATATGGGGGTTTGAAAAATATTTAATGTTAAGTGTATGGAAAATTACTTTTGTTTTTGAAGTTGTTAATATGGAATGTAACTTTTTGAAAGAAAGAAATTGTAATAACTGTAACCTACCAACCAACACTATTTACTCCCGATCACATAAAACAACTTAAATTGATTAAATTTTGTGTTCAGGAAAAAAATTCTAGTTGAGTAGACACCTTAAAACTTTATCATTCTAAAAAAAATTCCATAGACTTAACATTAGATATTTAAACCCCTATATCTTTTAAAGGGTTCGTTTCCAAAAAAAATCCAGCACACTGTTGAACTTAGGAGACAATTTTCTATTAATCGGCATATAGTAAATCCAAAAAAATCCATTCAAGTATTTAAACCATACTATCTTAAACAGAATATATAAATTTAAACATTGTCTCTCGGTGCCAGTTGTTTATTTATTATGAGTTTTGATGATGTCTAAGTGCTTCTGGCATTATAAAGGTTAACGATGTCGGCTACCGCACCCAAACCAATTAAATACATGGCCATGTAATTAAAATAAAATTTAAGGTAATCTGTAAGTTGAATGATGTGAATGTCAGGTTTAGTTTAGTTTAAGAGGATTTTCTTGAAGTGTGAAGTGTTATTTCTTTTAACAAATTGTGACGGTTTTTTTTATCGATTATGAATATTTGGCTTAATAAATCTTTTTTACGTGCTATTTTATATCTGGTGGTTAGGCAACCAAACGTTTGGGTCGAAAATTCAATCGATAGACGTCTATTTTTTAATTTCGCTAATTGGCTACGGCGTGCTTTCTCGTGATTGCTAAAGGTGAAATATTTTCTTTTATTAAGTAAAATTCTTGAATTATTTAATTAATTGTAGGGTGACAAGTTTTTTTATTATTTACAAGCTCTAATAAGTACATCTGTATTATGCACCTGACGAATGCCGTAAGGGAAACAAATTTTCTTTATCTATGCAAACACCATTTTGGTATCCTTTTTAGAAATTCTACCATGAATAACTGAAGGAAAAACTAGCCTGCGTCTTGTACTGCTAAATTCAATCGATAGACGTCTGTTTTTTTATTATGCTAATTGGCTACGGCGGTGGTAGCATGTGCTTTCTCGTGATTTCCTAAAAGTGAAATATTTTCTTTTATTAAGTAATATTCTCGAATTATTTAATTAATTGTAGGGTGACAAGTTTCTTTATTATTTACAAGCTCTAATAAGTACATCTGTATTATGTACCTGACGAATGCCGTAAGTGAATCAAATTTCCTTTATCTATGCAAACGCCATTTTGGTATCCTTTTTAGAAATTCTACCATGAATAACTAAAAGCAAAAACTAGACTGCGTCTTGTACTGCTAAATTCAATCGATAGACGTCTGTTTTTTTATTTTGCTAATTGGCTACGGCGGTGGTAGCATGTGCTTTCTCGTGATTGCTAAAGGTGAAATATTTTCTTTTATTATGTAAAATCCTCGAATTATTTAATTAATTGTAGGGTGACAAGTTTCTTTATTATTTACAAGCTCTAATAAGTACATCTGTATTATGCACATGACGAATGCCGTAAGTGAATCAAATTTTCTTTATCTATGCAAACGCCATTTTGGTATCCTTTTTAGAAATTGTACCATGAATAAGTGAAAGCAAAAACTAGCCTATGAATTGCGTCTTGTACTGCTAAATTCAATCGATAGATGTCTGTTTTTTTATTTTGCTAATTGGCTACGGCGGTGGTAGCATGTGCTTTCTCGTAATTGCTAAAAGTGAAATATTTTCTTTTATTAAGTAAAATCCTCGAACTATTTAATTAATTGTAGGGTGACAAGTTTTTTTATTATTTACAAGCTCTAATAAGTACATCTGTATTATGCACCTGACGAATGCCGTAAGTGAATCAAATTTTCTTTATCTATGCAAACGCCATTTTGGTATCCTTTTTAGAAATTCTACCATGAATAACTGAAGGCAAAAACTAGCCTATGAATTGCGTCTTGTACTGCTAAATTCAATCGATAGACGTATGTTTTTTTATTTTGCTAATTGGCTACGGCGGTGGTAGCATGTGCTTTCACGTGATTGCTAAAAGTGAAATATTTTCTTTTATTAAGTAAAATCCTCGAATTATTTAATTAATTGTATGGTGACAAGTTTCTTTATTATTTACAAGCTCTAATAAGTACATCTGTATTATATACCTGTCGAATACCGTAAGTGAAACAAATTTTCTTTATCTATGCAAACGCCATTTTGGTATCCTTTTTAGAAATTCTACCATGAATAACTGAAGGCAAAAACAAGCCTATGAATTGCGTCTTGTACTGCTAAATTCAATCGATAGACGTATGTTTTTTTATTTTGCTAATTGGCTACGGCGGTGGTAGCATGTGCTTTCACGTGATTGCTAAAAGTGAAATATTTTCTTTTATTAAGTAAAATCCTCGAATTATTTAATTAATTGTATGGTGACAAGTTTCTTTATTATTTACAAGCTCTAATAAGTACATCTGTATTATGCACCTGTCGAATACCGTAAGTGAAACAAATTTGCTTTATCTATGCAAACGCCATTTTGGTATCTTTTTAGAAATTCTACCATGAATAACTGAAGGCAAAACTAGCCTATGAATTGAGTCTTGTACTGCTAAATTCAATCGATAGATGTCTGTTTTTTTATTTTGTTAATTGGCTACGGCGGTGGTAGCATGTGCTTTCTCGTGATTGCTAAAAGTGAAATATTTTCTTTTATTAAGTAAAATCCTCGAATTATTTAATTAATTGCAGGGTGACAAGTTTCTTTATTATTTACAAGCTCTAATAAGTACATCTGTATTATGCACCTGACGAATGCCGTAAGTGAATCAAATTTTCTTTATCTACGCAAACGCCATTTTGGTATCTTTTTTAGAAATTCTACCATGAATAACTGAAGGCAAAAACTAGCCTATGAGTTGCGTTCTATTCTTTACTTGTACTGCTAGTGTTACCTTTCATAATTCTTTGTTCTATGAGGCAGTAGTTGTCGTGATTTCTCTACGAAGGAACTGCTGTACCTTATCACGGCAAGCATCCTTTCACTTCGACATCTGTCCGTCATGACCATATTAGCCCAATCAACTTTTGTTCTTCCTGTATCCGTACTAATTAAAAATTTATCTGAAACACCTGACGAGCCCGCACATCGAATAAAACAATTTGACGTACCTTAGTTTTTAAGTCATTTATGTTTTATGCGTACAGTTTTGAAACTTCCATGTTTGTAATTGTATCTTAGAACCCGATCATTTTTATTTGACACTAATTGATAATTGAAGCCTTTCGTGATGATCTTTGTGATCGCGGGGCCTCTCGTCCAAACGGTTTCACATATGTTTACGTTAATGTTTCGGTATTAGTTATAATCATATTTACGATTTGGTAGCTAAAATTAAGAAACTTGTTTGGAATTAAATTCGTATTACAATAATTAGGGTACTTACTATCGAAACGTAAATTGTTTACTCGGCTTTAGCCGTAGTGGTTCTTTCGTTCTGGGGGACATCGTAATATTGCTGTCAGATAATTACACAGTCAGTTTATCAGTGAAACGATCAGTAATGTTAAAGTTATTAATTTAATATTAATTGGTGAATTAAAACACCGAGTAGTAAATATAATGGAATATTATACATATTTTACGTTTTGCAATATTATAATTGCTTTTTCAAACAACTTTGTGTGTAATTGAAATAGGTTATTGTGGTTATGATATTGCGAAAGGTAAAATATGTATAATATTCCATTTTATTCACTACTCGTTGTTTTAATTCACCAATTAACATTAAATTAATAAGCAACACAACTATAAATTTATGTTTTGTGTTTAGTCTCTGCCACAAGAGATAAAACAGGCTTTATATTGTTAAATTATATGTTTTTTGCGTTATCAGTTTGTTTCTTGGTGTCCTTACTGCTTAGGACTGATAACTGCAACTGTAGGGTGGCGCCCCTTTGTCTTGAAGCATCTTTTCTACTACTATTACAAAGTTAAAAATCGCTCACGACCCCTCGCTGACAATGTCTATTGGGTGTGCTTTGAAACGACTACAAATTTCGTTTAAAATAAATTTTCGACAATAACAAACTGTAACAAAATTCGTACGCAACCTTTTGTTTTTCCAGTTCTTTTTAGCATATCTATTTAGATACATTATTTTGGCTTTACTCTACTCTAAATGGTAACAATTAAACTCTCTTCTTTTGTGCCCGCTCTTGGTTTTTTTATTTATAATTACGCACCATCTGTAAAAAAGATATATCTATAGAGAAAGATGATGAATTTGTCAACATGCCCCTGTCAACTTGTCTCCTGGAACATTTGTATCCAAAAACGTGAAAATAAAATTATTAAGAAATAAATTTATTTGTGATATGAACATAAGACGTAAAACTCGTAGATGTATTTCTTGTATCTATCTTTTTTGCACGCATTTCTTTGACGTTTATTTAGGTGGGCACCTCATAACGGACGTTTTTTGAAGAAAAACACAATAGTTAAAACAGAAATGTGACAAATTCGAAGTAATTGTTCTCGTGGACTACAAATTTTTTCCCGTGTTTGAATTGCGGTAACCACGCTCTGCACAGATTTTACTTACAACATTGTCACTATAGACCTTTACAAGAATTCAATCCGCTTTGGCAAAATTCGACATGTTTACCGATGTCAAAAAAGTTATTGTTCGAATCTGCTGACTGTTTGTTTTCTGTACTATTGACTAGTTTTTAAGGAACGACGATGTCGATGTTGATTGTTGATTAATGGAGGACTCCTTTGTGGCCGCTGAGTTAGATGGAAAGTATACGCACAGTGATTGGTATGTAATTTATTGTAGACAAAACTTACATTATAATATGTACAATATTTAACTGAATAAACTGATTGGGGAGCACCATAGCTGACAATGATGTGAAACAAACGTGTCTGTTCGTGTACTACTTTACTAGGTGTGTACTATGTTCGTTGTAACTGTAACTCACTGTCTTTCTGGTGACAATCTTTTTCTATTTATTTGTATTAAGTAGGTCGTTGTTGAATCAGCAAAGTTTCTGGAATAATGCTTTAGTCATATACTGACGGTGTTAGTTTATATTTTGCATTCTTACTATTGCAACCTAATAAATGCTTTGATGTGCAACGAGTTGTGTTACTTACCCTTTCTTTTTCAACAAAAAAAAATTTTTTTGAGAAGAAGTTTGTTTGTTCTGATTTTTGGAACGAAACTGTTGATCGGAAGAATATTCTTTCAACCCTTTCTTTGAGTATCTTCACAAAACAAGTTCTTATGATCAATAAATAAAAGGGTTCATTTGCATAATAAGAAAAGAGGTTGACTTCAAATTAACGTCAAATACTTAAACACAACATAAACATGTATCAAAATAATAAACGTATACAGGGTGTCCCATAATTAAGGCGTCAAACTTTCTAACAGATTCTATGTTTAAAAGTAATGCAAAAACTCTGAGTAGACATAGGTGGAAAGATGCTTCCTAAGGAAGGTACCGCCCCTGAAATGTGTGACTCTCAAGATAGTATTTATTTAATATCTCTGCAACTAATAATGATAATAGAGTGAAATTTGGTGAATTTACACACTTTTTTATTTTCAAAAAGATGGGATAATAGCAATTTGAAAATTTCACCTAGGGGTGCATAAACTAGGGGTGGAGTACAAACTACCCCAACTTTTTTGTACGTATTGTTTTCTTGGTTCTTATGTAGAACTATGAAAATTCAGAATTTTTTACAACAAAAATGTGTACTCATTAAAACTCGATAGGACGAACCGTTTTCAAGTAAAATTGATTCGAAAGTTTTGCTGCATTGATTAATTTGCGATGTTTGTAAAATTTTGCGATCATAGTGGCCGTTGAAAACAAAGTTAGGTATTCATCTCATTTATGGGGAAACCCGTGGCAATGCACGAGCAGCCGCTCGATTGTATGCAGACCGTTTTCCACATCGTCGGCATCCTCGGTACGAAGTGTTTGAAAGAACGCACCGTAAGCTGCGCGAAAGTGGAAGCTTTAAACGGCAACCTGGTGCTGGTGCACCTCCCATGGTCGTACGGTAGCTATTGAAGAAACAGTACTTGACCATGTAATGCAGAAACCGTCAACAAGTATACGTGCTCTTGCACATACGATGAGGATGGTTCGGTCAACTGTTCATCGTGTTTTGCAGGAAGAAAAACTGCATCCGTACCATTTACAAAAAGTGTAGGCGATGGGACCGGACGACTATCCACCTCGACGGGACTTTTTCCGTTGGTGGATCCAGCAAAATGAGTTACAGCCTGATTTCAACCAACATGTGTTGTGGACGGATGAAGCTTGTTTTACTCGGGACGGATCGCAACATTTTTACAAACATCGCAAATTAATTAATGCAGTAAAATCTTCGAATCAATTTTACTCGAAAACCGTTCGTCCTATCGAGTTTCAATAAGTATACATTTTTGTTGTAAAAAATTCTGAATTTTCAAATTCTACATAAGAACCGAGAAAACAATACGTACAAAAAAGTTGAGGTAGTTTGTACTCTACCGCACCCCTATTTTATGCATCTCTAAATGAAATTTTGAAATTGCTATTAACCCATCTTTGTGAGAATAAAAAGGATGGTAAATTTACCAAATTTCACTCTATTATCATCATTAGTTGCAGAGATATTAAATAAAAACTATCTTGAGGGTCACACATTTCATTACTTTTGAACATAGAACCTAAGGTAAGTGACCCAAATTCAGACAGTGTCCTAAATTCAGACATATTTCTGTTTATTCCGTTAAAATAAGAAATTTACAATATCCAGATATACGGTAAGAGATCTGTTGGTACAATTTAACATTAATTCTATCAGTCAAAATTCGTTTTCTATTTTACCGACATTGCAACGGTCAGTGCCATAATCTGTGAGTTGGATGGTGGTTGAAAATTGTGTGCTGTGATTATCTACCAAGAATTTCTTATAAGGTAAGCAGATTTTAACTATTACTTTATGTACTATTAAGACACCCTTAATTGAGAAAATTAGAATAAACTTTGTTGCAGTTGAATATAAAGGCTTTAAATTTTCATTTTAACAGGGTTTTCTGTCAGTGTAATTACAGAATTAAAAAATTTTATGGTCTCGGAATTAGGTGCAAGCAAATTCGTATGTTTCGTAAATCAGACACTGGGTGTCGGAATTGTGTACATAAGATATGTATTGGATATGGATTTCTTTCTTTCTTTTCGCTTAGATTAACATAAGTCTATACCGTTTTAAATAATAGAGTTCCTTTAAGAGCTTGTATCCAAATTCCGACACAGGTGTCAGAGTTAGGGATTTCAACTGTCTGAATTACGTTCAATTTATGTAAACGGATATTCTCTGTTATTTGTACATTTAGATATCATTAGTATTAATTATTATTATTTATCATTGAAATCTTTGCTTTAGTTACAGAATGTCGGCTAAAAAAATTGCAAATATAGCAAAGACGATTTAAGACGTGCTTTGGATGCCATAAAAATGGCACACCGTGTTTAGCTGTCGCGAAACAATATAACATCCCGAGAACTACGCTTATTGGGAAGATTCGGGGTATTTACCCAGAAGAATGTCGTAGCGGAGCACCTTCAGTACTAACTGTAAATGAAGAAAACCTATTGGTTCAATGGATCATTAATATGGGGCGCATGGGTTTTCCTGTAACCAAAGATCAATTGCTCGACAGTGTTTCACTTCTGATAAAAAATTTAAAGCGTTCTAACAATTTTGCAGATGGAAGACCAGGTCGTCACTGGTATGATTTATTTACTAAAAGGCACCCTGAAATTAGTGAACGAATAGCACAAAACTTATGCGTATCCCGAGCAGCCGTAACTGAAAACAAAATCAGAAACTGGCACAAAGAAATTGAAGAATACTTTATTTCATCTAACATTAATATTACTGATCCACAAAGAATATTCAACACGGATGAATCTGCTTTTTTCTATCGCCAAAAGGTCGTAAGATACTTGCTAAGAAAGGAAGTAAGTCACTTCATGATAGATCCGGTGATGACAAAGAATGTCTGACTGTTCTTGTTACTGGTAATGCTGCTGGTCAACTAGCTCCACCCATGGTAATGTACGCTTATGAAAGAATACCAAAGCATATAGTATCACAGGTGCCTAAAGGTTGGGGGATTGGAAAGTCAACCAGCGGATGGATGACCTCCGAATCTTTTTTCGAATTTATAACAAACATTTTTTACCCATGGCTTGTATCTGAAAATATTCAGTTTCCAGTAATATTATACTTGGATGGGCATAAATCACACGTGACTTTACCTCTGACAGACTTTTGCAGAGAAAAACAAATAATCGTGATAAGCTTGTTACCAAATTCCACACACATCCTACAACCTCTGGATGTGGGGTTGTTTAAATCTTTAAAAATGAAATGGAAAAGTGAAGTACAAAATTTTAAAACCCAAAATAATTATAAAAATTTAGGCAAAGACACCTTTGCCCCTGTTCTTCAAAATGTTCTAAAATCAATACCAAATTTGGAAAATATTTTCAAAAATTCTTTTAAAGTATGTGGTCTTTCTCCTTTTAATGTTGATAATATCGACTATCATAAACTTCTTACTGACGACAACAATGAGTTGAACAAAACTAAAGAAGCAATAGATCCTGAAATAGTGAGTCATTTGCGATATCTTGAATCTAATGTTAAGCCAGATTTTTGAATAAATGTTATGATCTGATGGGTGCAGACTGGACAGATGAAACTGAAGATAAAGGTTTGTGTGAAATTTGGTACAAAATGTACCAGAAATCGGGATTATCTCAGGATAAAGAAAAACTCCCAACATTATAATAGATATAGAAGAAGGCCTAATACTAGAAGATGGATGGGAAAATTCAATTGTATTTGAAACTGATGATGCATTACCTGAAGACATGTTTGAAATAGAACCCACAGTTAAAAATACTGAAACCGAAGTAAAACTTGTTGTTGGTCCTAAGGAAAATCCTGGTAAAGAAAATATAATAGAAAAAAAGAAAAGCATTGACGAAACAGCTAAGAAAGAAACTGACAAAACCACAAAACCTAATGTGATAGAAAAGAATATAGAAAAAATAGTCGAAAACATTCAATTGACCCCAGAAAAACGTCATTGAAGATGAGCAACTAAGAGAGGAATCGGTCAATAAAGCAGAAAAGAATATAGAAAAATTTTAAAAAACATTCAATTGACCCCAGAGAAACGAACTGATATCATTGAAAACGAGTATCTAAGAGAAGCATCGGCCAATAAAGCTGAAAATGTGGATACTTGCAGTAATACTAAACATTCTAGGGTATTGCCAGGAGTGGTTATACCATCTCCGTTTAAAAACTCTTTGTTCTGGCCTGAACCAACCAAAAAAATAACCTCAAGAAAGAGTCGAGTTAAAGTTCCTTCTGTAGGCACCTCCGATGCTTGGAGAGAATATTTCTTGAAAAAAGAGGAAGAACAGAAAAAAGCAATTCAAGAAAAAGAGGATAGAAAGAGAAAAAGGAAAGAAAACAAGAGATTGGGTCAAGAAAAAGTAAAAAACCTAGAAAAAGATTATTCGGCAAAATAAACAAAAAAGACAGAGGATGAAAATGGGTCAGATAGTGAAGAAGTCTCAATTCAGAATAATGATGAAACAGAAAATGACCAAATTGAAGATGAAGGTAAGAAACAAATTTACATAAGTAAGTATTTAGGTTAATTTTACTATACAATAATTATTTAACAGGTAATGAAGAAGTAGAATCCACAGTTGTTGACGAAATAAAAATTGGTGATTTTGTAATTGTCAGCTATTTTGAAGACTATTATCCAGCTCAAATTACAAATAAAAACACTGAAAAGGTGTTAGGTAATGCAATGGCTAAGGCTGGTAGATGGTGGAAATGGCCAAATATTAAAGATGAAATTTGGTATGATAATCATGAAGTCATCAAGAAGATCAAACCTCCTGTGGAAATAAATAAAAGAGGATTTTTGCTGTTAAAGAGTTAGAAAATCATATGTAGTAATATTAGAAATCTTTCAAGTTATTTTTGTATTAACTTTTAATAATAAATACTTAAGTGATTTTATTTTTATCGAAAAAATGTGTGATTAGTCACTGTCAGAATTAGGTACACTGACATGTCTGATTTTGGAACAAACTGGACTCTTATTGTCGGAATTAGGTGATTTTGAGATGGTTATAATAAATATATAATTTAAATTAATTTATTTAAGTTTTATGATAAATAACTAGCCAGATCTCCTTAGAAATAATTATTAATTCTAGAAAATTAAAACTGATCAATGTCACTGAATAATTTATAATTATATTGAAAAAAATGTAACGTAAATTCCTAAAGGTGTCTGAATTTGGGCCACTTACCTTACTGGTAAAGTTTGACGCCTTAATTATGGGACACCCTTTATATGTATGTTTTACCATTTAAACACAAACAAATAGAATGTAAATAAAAAGTGGTTTTAATTAAGTTATTTATGCATGCATTTTGAAGTAAAACTGACGAATGTTAGTTAACAGTGTGTTAACACCGTAGGTAACAGGATAGCTCCACTATAATACTTTAATAGCATAAGTTCAATTTTTGAGGTCACGTTAACTTTGAGAAGATTAAACGGCATGAATCTGCGAAATTTGAAGTCAAATTGAAGTTTTACGAAATACCGTACTTTGCACAAACTATTTTGACAATTTTTAGTGAAAAAATGTTAGTGATTATTTAATAATTTTGTTGCGGTTAGTTTCAATGCGTAAAATACAGTTTTTTTTATAATTACAAACTAGGAAGTAAATAATTATAAAATATATACAGTATGTGTTTAGATTACGTAAACAATGATGAGCAGATCCAATAGTTTAAAAATAAGTTTTTATTAATAGAATGGTTTGTTAATAAAGCATTAGAAATTAACTGTAGTCGGTTTTTTAAATTGCAGGACTCTCTCTCGGTTTGCTCTTGTTTTTAGAACACCTGTACCTGTAAATATCAAAAATAAACTACAATTCCGATCAATTCCGAACGCTTAACCGATTTCTAAGGGTGATCCATATATTTTTCTTAAAAGCAAATATGAAAAATATAGCGACTCCATAGATACCGTTGCAAAAATCGGTTATATACCACAACCATGGCATCCGACCCACTTGCCAATCAACCACAAAAGACACAATTTCCATGATCCAATTAACTCCCATCGCCAACGAAAGTTTAATATACAAATGAAACCTTTGTTGTTCTTCATCGGCGTGTTTTTTGTATTGTGCCGACCTTAACATGGCTGTATCTTTTTTGGAGCTTTCTAATTTTAAACGCCGTTATCACAAAAAAAACTATATTAAGGATAATCATGAGGGCGAGAAGTCCGTAAAAATACATCAACGTTGGTACAGGATCTGTAATTAGTGTGGGCATTAAAAAACAAAACCGCACAACCTTAGTTTATACCTATCATCCAACATATTCCAGTGCCAATTTTTGGGTGGTACCAACTAGCTGGATCGGAGAAGTTGTTAATAAAACCGACAATGAAGACTAACGCAAGAGGAACACCCCAGGCGTATAGGCTGTACAAAAGAAATTGTTTTCTTGCCGCCGCTTTAGTGTTACCAGAATGATCTCGGGAACCTCTAAAAAATTTAATTTAAAAAAAATCGTGTTAAAAAGTCTTAACACCTGAAAGTCCAACATATATCGATGGACATGACGTTCATCCAAACAAACGAAGCGGTAAAGAATAGCAAACAACTTAGTCCTAAAAAATGATTGGTTGAGAAAGTTCTAGCTTTTAATAGGAATTTGCACTATACCCGTCGTAATGCATACTACAGGGTGCATGCTCTTAGTGTTGATAAAGCAAAGAAGGACGTATGCAAGGAATAATGATAGTACATAACACATGAGCGATTTTCCGTGTACATTTTTCTCTGGCAAAAGCGCGTATATGATAAAAGTTGCCAGTAAGAACGGCATAGATATTATCATTCCTGTTAATAAAAAAAAATAATTATTCGAATTTGTTAATATATTTTAATAATTAACCACATTTATCGACTTCCTACTAAAAAATCCGTTCTCTTTCCGTAATCTAACGTTTTATTTTGTTTGTTGTTTTTAGGTACCTAAATATATTTTCTATCTAGGTATAAGTACCTGTGATGTTAATTGTCTGCTCGGGTCGTGTACTGGGCATTACACAAACTAAAGCCCATATACTCTCATCAGTGGATTCTAAACAATATTGATCTAAGGAAATGTAATCGTCATCATTTGGTATCCATAATCGGCCATCCTTCTGCAAATAAAATTCGTCTTCTGGCGAATCATTTGGATCTAAACTATAAAACTGCTCGGAACATTTTACAGTACCGGCGATAATATTTTGTCGTGTTTGGTCAACTAAAATTTTACCATCGAAAGCGTTGAACGTAATTGTGGTGCTGTTATACACGCACACCCCATCTTCAAACGCGTAACCTTTTTCGCAACACTTTCTAACACACACTTTATCCGAACAATCGCAATCCGTAACGGTACCGTTGTATATAAAACTTTTGTACGGATAGTTTAAGTGCTTATCGATGATTAAACTTTTCTCAGGAGAATTTTCTTGGCAAAAGCTTTGGGTGTGATCGTGTTGTACGCACATAAGCATCACGAAAACAAGAACACTTTCGATCCTCATTTTCCCGTCACTTTCTAATTGCTCATTAGAAAAATTTTTGTATTTATAGAAGGAAATATTAGGTTCGCGTGCGCGTATTTAGTGCCTCCCCCCCTCCACTTCCTGAAAAACACCAGTAAATAACTTCCCATACTTATGGATGTGAATGTGAACATTAAACTGTTTTTTTTTCTTAATTCATATAAACATTACCAATTTTAGATCAAAAATACTTACAAACATAAACAAATTACAAATGATTCGGTTTCAAAATTATCCAATAAACTTAACAAACATAAACAAAATAAAAAAAAATTCACACTTCTTCCCCTATTAAAAACCCTCACGCTATAAAAATTACTTTAATTTTTCTGTTTTTTCCAATCCTCCTCTCTATTACCGCATTCATACAATTCATCCCTTCTCCTCCCTAACTCCATAATACCGTATCTTCCCTTTCTTCCTCCCTTAATTCCCCACACTCTTCTCTTAGATGCTTGATATTTTCCCACCCACTACTGGGTCAGTGTTAAATATATCGCGGCGTGCTGTTGCATTGGTAGGATAGGCAACGCACTTGAGGAATCGGTGTTACTTCGTTCGTGAGGCTCCTAGGGACCTAGGGGTAATCTAGACTAATATATTTTTTCTCGTATCGGCTTTTTCTAATTTTGGTTCTTCTTTCTTGTATATGTGTGTCTCTATCTCGTATCATTATCTCTTTTTGTATACTCTTTCCTTCTTCTCTTATTCTTTCTCCTCTTTCCTCGCATATCCTCCTCTTTCGCAGTACTGTCTCCTCTCATTCTGTCCGTGTTTTATCTTTTGATTCCTTAATTCCTTCCAGCACTCAGTTAAGATTTCGTTCTGTCTACATTTTCTTATTTTTTCTTTATACCTCATGGCTATCCTTCCCGTCAGCACTCTTATTTTCTCAATCTTCATTTCTTCATCTACTATATACTCTATACGTGTCTCCCTGTCCATTTCCAATAGTTTTCTTGTATTTTCTTTAGTTTTTCCCACTCTTTCCATTTCTATATTTCTGCTTCGTAAATTATAACACTTCTAACCAATTTATCAAAAATCCACATTTGCTTTTCTATATCCTATTTCTCATCGAATAGATGCTTTATCTGGGTCAGTGTTAAGTATATCGCGGCATGCTGTTGCATTGGTAGGATAGGCAACGCACTTGAGAGAACGGTGGTTACTTCGTTCGTGAGGCTCCTAAAGGCCTAGGGGTAATCTAGTCTAATATATTTATCGTTGTATCGGCTTTTTCTTATTTTTGTTCTTCTTTTTTGTATCTGTGTGTCTCTATCTCGTACCATAATCTCTTTTTGTATACTCTTTCCTTTTTCTCTTATTCTTTCTCCTTCTTCTCTCGCACATCCTCTACTGTCTCCTCTCATCCTGTCCGTGTTTTATCTTTTGATTCTTTACTTCCTTCCAGCACTCAGTTAAGATTTCGTTCTGTCTACATTTTCTTATTCTTTCTTCATACCTCTTGGCTATCTTTCCCGTCTGCACATTTATTTTCTCAATCTTCATTTCTTCTTTTACTATATATCCGGGTCGGTACCTATCCAGCCTCATTGTCCATTTCCAATAGTTTTCTGGTATTTTTTCAAGTTTTTCCCACTCTTTCCATTCCCATATTTCTGCTCCGTAAATCATAATACTTCTAACCAATTTATTAAAATCCACATTTGCTTTTCTATATCGTTTCCAAACACTCTCTCTTAATTTCTCACACTTTTCTTTTAGATGCCTTATCTTTTCCCCCTCTCTCCACACAACCTACATCGCCTCTTGTCATCTTCTATCCAATATTTTTTCTTGTTCTTCTCATTACCACACCTAAACCTTGCTATTATTTTTTTCTTAAACTTTTTCCTTCTAAAAATATATCTTGGTAATACTTCTGTAACTAATTTTAATTTATATTTTTCGTATCACCTCGGTTCTTTGTTTACGTTGCTAGGATAGTGAAAGAAGCATATGCAGTACTAAGTCAGTGTTAAGAATATTGCAGCGTGCTGTTGCATTGGTTGGATAGGCAACGCACTTGAGAGAACAGTGGTTACTTCGTTCGTGAGGCTCCTAAGGGCCTAGGGGTAATTTAGTCTAATATATTTTTTGTTGTATCGGCTTTTTCTTACTTTTGTTCTTCTTTCTTGTATCTGTGTGTCTCTATCTCGTATCATAATCTCTTTTGTATTCTCTTTCCTTCTTCTTTTATTCTTTCTCCTTCTTCCCTCGCACATCCTCTACTCTCTCCTCTCATCCTGTCCGTGTTTTATGTTTTGATTTTTACTTCCTTTCAGCACTCACTTAAGATTTCGTTCAGTCTACATTTTTTTATTTTTTCTTCATACCTCATGGCTATCTTTCCCGTGTGCACTTTTGTTTTCTCAATCTTCACTTCTTCCTTTACTATATATCAAGGTGTGTCCTTGTCCACCCCCATTGTCCATTTCCAATAATTTTCTTGTATTTTCTCAAGTTTTTTCCACCCTTTTCATCCCCATATTTCTACTTCGTAAATCATAACACTTCTAACCAATTTATCAAAAATTCACATTTGCTTTTCTATATCGTTTTCAAACACTCTCTCTTAATTCCTCACACTCTTCTAATAGATGCCTTATCTTTTCCCCCTCTCTCCACACAACCTACATCGCGTCTTGTCATCTTCTATCAAATATTTTTTCTCGTTCTCCTCATTACCACACCTAAACCTTGCTATTATTTTTTTTCTTAAATTTTTTCCTTTTAAAATATATCTTGCTAATTCTTCTGTAACTAATCTTAAGTTACATTTTTCGTATCACCTCGGTTCTTTGTTTACGTTGTTAGGATAGTGGAAGAAGCATATCCAGTACTGGGTCAGTGTTAAGAATATTGCGGCGTGCTGTTGCATTGGTAGGGTAGGCAACGCACTTGAGAGAATGGTGTTACTTAGTTCGTGAGGCTCCTTAAGGCCTAGGGGTAATCTAATCTAATATCTTTTTTGTTGAGCGGTTTTTTCTTATTTTTGTTCTTCTTTCTTGTATCTGTGTGTCTCTATCTCGTATCATTATATCTTTTTGTATACTCTTTCCTTCTTCTTTTATTCTTTCTCGTTCTTCCCTCGCACATCCTCTACTGTCTCCTCTCATCCTGTCCGTGTTTTATCTTTTGATTCCTTTCTTCCTTCCAGCACTCAGTTAAGATTTCGTTTAGTCTACATTTTCTTATTTTTTCTATATATCCGGGTGTGTCCCTGTCCAGCCCCATTGTCCATTTCCAATAATTTTTTGGTATGTTCCCACTTTTTCCATCCTCATATTTCTACTCCGTAAATCATAACACTTCTTACCAATTTATCAAAATCCACCTTTGCTTCTCTATATCGTTTCCAAACACTCTTTCTCCCATTTCCCATACATGTCATACTATACCATTTCCTTTTTTCGCTAGCTCTCTTGTCCTTATTATCGTATTTTAACTTATATTCTAAATATTTTCATTCATCCACGCTTTCTAATTCCTTTTCTCCCCACCACCATTTTACCTTCTTCCTCCTATCTCTTCTTTTTTGAAAAATTATTATTTTGTTTTGTCCACATTTACGTATACATTCTTTTTTCCCAATATTTTCTTATTACTTCTGATACTCATTTTATTTCTTGTTTGTGTTTTGCTAGAACCACTATGTCATCAGCGTGTGCCAATATCGTCAGTTTTATCTTCTCTATCACTACTCCTCCATTTTGGTGTCTTTACATTTCTTCCTCCATATCCTGTATGTATATTGCAAAGAGGCTTGGACCTAATAGACAGGCTTGCCTCAAACCTTTTTTTGTCTAGAAACCTTTCTATTATTTGATTATTATGGTCATCGAGGATCAGGAAAACTGAGGAATCATTACAAGGCTGGTGTGTTCTATGAAATGTTGGAATGGTTAAGTAAATAAATCAGTTTGCATCCATCCAGAAGGGTGAACTTGAAATATGGTTCCAGAAGCGCACTTTTTGACAGTTGCGGGCTCATATATTTCATCAACAAAATTTGCACTAACGCTCATGCATACAAAGGTTGTTAATAATGCTCCTCTGTCAATTGAAGTAAGGGTACCAGTTTGTCTTTTTCCTCAAGAAAATTTGTACTATGGTTAGCTCACTTTTGTTAACATTGTATACTCTTGTGGCAAAATAGTGTTTATTGAAAGCTGAAATTAGTAAAACCAACAGCTCTAATAATCAAAGGTTGGAACACTAAACAATAACAATAGAACAAACAAGGAAATCCAAAAAGAAAGTATGAAAATGGGAAGGAAGGTTGGGAAAATATTCAGATTGGACAAAAAAATTATAAATTACACAGAGAATGGAAAAATTTAATTACTTCCTGACACAAGGACTTGCAGGCTACAAAGTCTTCAGGAAAATATCTAAAATGATAAACCAGACAAATGATAAAAGATAAAAATGAAAAGAGACAATCATATGACGAATAAAAAAAATAAACGAAAGAAAAAAGAGAAACGGCGAGTAATATACTTAAAGTCAAACAGAACATAAATGTCAGCTTAATTGTCTACCTATCTGATGGAATAGACCATGATATGGGATAGCCATCTGAAAGTGTGGATCTATTCGGTTGGCACGACCATCTGGTCAACTCGATACTACTGCCAACCGGTGTCTGATAGCAGATATTTCACTATCTCAGTAAAAGGATAGACATGAGTACTTTTACTACTGGAAATGTGTGCGAAAACTGCTCTTTTTGGTAGACACATTGAACTATTATACAGAGTGTTTCAAAAAAAGGTAACCCCGGCTCTAGAATAGGTAGAAAAATGAAAAATAATTGGGGTTTGCTTAGTAAAAAAATTTCGTAACACCATCTGAATTCAAGATATAGGGCGTCGAAGAAAAAAAATGTATACACATTTTTTACGATTTTGCCGAAACTACTGGCAACATGGTAATGAGATTTTATACGAATATGATACATCTCATGAGTATGTTTTATATCTGATCCTTATAGAGGGCTCTAGTATTAAAGATTTATTAATTAAAATTTCAAGTGAACTTCATTTTCATTCATTTAATTTTACATCAAAAAGGTACTCTTGGTAAAACTGGATACTGTGTACCGTTTTAGGAATATTTTGATTTAAAATTATGAATTAATAACCGATGTTGGTATAAAGTAAGTATACAAATTTTATTTAAATCATTCAAAAATCCTGTTACTTAAAAATTTCAAATTTTGTATAATCAATAAACGATTACAAAATTTATTTTTTTTACAACCACCACAAGTGTATCAGTAGGGAGAAACCAACGGGTATTTTTATTAAAAATGTATTGTTTTTTACTTTTTTATCTGACACCAAATTTAATTATAATTTTCATGAAAAATGTCTCCTTCTTTGAAATTTTGGAGAAAAATAAACTTAAACTTTTTGTGTTTGTGTATTGTGTGTATTATCAATGATGATTCAACAATAGAGGTCCCGGGCTTTGATCAAAAAAAAAAAAATTTGGTCAAAGGTAAATGGCATAAGAACAGGCCATTTTAAATGTCACTCTATGTTGTTTAAATCGGGTGCGATTTCTAATCCAAACAGTGACTGTGAAAACGAACCAGAGACCGTTACACATATTGTAGGGGATTGTCAATTAACAGAGTTTGAAGGAGGGTTTGTAAACATTTATAGTTTAACGGATGAAGCTATATTACGGTTTACAAATCTGAAGGACATCTGAAGTTCAGCAATATTTTGTATTCTTGAGCCTCATTATCTGTTTTTCCATAATTTTGTTTTGCTATTTCTTTAACCTTTTTTTTGTCATTGTCGTGATTGGCGCTTAGACCGGTCTATTATATGTCGTCATGTAATGGCTGTGCTGTTGTATTTCATGTTCTTATTTACCTTCTATAATGTTTACACACTTAATTAATATTATTACATTTGAATACAAAGGTGGGTAAAGATTGGCATGTTTAGGTTTTACTGGTTTTCCTAAACCTTGAAGCAAATGCTTTGCCAAGACGAACCAATCCATTATTGCACACAGTTTCCTCACCATACTCTACAGGTTTATACTGATCTTCTGGTGCATCATACACAACACTTACATCATAATACAATATTTAAAATGTACCATACGAATAAATAAATAAGTAGATATTATAAAATCTGTAATATCAGGTTGACTTCGAAAAACCTACAAAATCTATAAATACTGATAATAAAAGTTGTAAGTATTAAGTTTTGGAATTTTAAAATAATTTTATTTTGTGAGGGTATAAAACAACAATTAACATTAAAATAAAAAAAACAAAAATAAAGATAATTAACAACATAAATAAGATAATTAATTTTACAACAGATGCTCTACATGACGACCATTTGTCTCAATATTCACTCTTTTCTCTAAAGACTAATTTAGCGGCATTTTTGAATAATTTAAAGAAAACTCATATAACTATGTCTTCTTCAAAGGGCTGTAGCTCACTTAGAAAGAATTTTCGGATTAAGGTAATTTGAGTTAAATCGACATAAAATAACCTCTATAGTAGTACCTGTTTCCGTTTGCCAGAAGAGTTTCTGGACACCATGTATATCTTATTCTTTGTGCTTAATAACCAAACCCCGGATGCAAAGTTTAATCAAAATTGTTGGAGCTGTATTCAATTCTTTTTTAATCTATTCTGATTATACTTCTGACTCAGTCCCGTTGTGATACAGTTTTGATTATACAGTGCGAGTCAAACTCAAATGTCTTAACTCTTTGAAGGGCGCCGGTACATGGAATGAACCACTTTCAGTAGGTTCTAATTTATCCCACCTACTGAAAAAGCTATCTCTTTGGTGTGTATCGGTATATTGTGTGCACCACATTATAGATAGAAGTTTAGGTTGCGCTACTATCAATCAGATGGCGCTCAAAGTGCTAATTGGTAGGTTTTTGCCATATGACGAGTTTGAATTTTAGCAAACAATATTTTGAGGTTAGTGTTACGTTTGCGCCAATATTCAGTGTTTCTTATGATACTGCCATAAATTTACTTAACAAAGGTAAGCACATATTGTAGTTTTATTAGTAATGTGACGTGTGATGCATTATTTTTTTCGAATATGTTTTCAAAACATATTCTACAGCAGTTTTCTTACCGGTTTACAAATTGTACCACCGCCCAGTACGCTCATTCTCGTCATTGTTTTAGTTTCGTGCAAAATGTTCAGACGAGAGGAAGAACTACCGTTTCGATTGAGAGGTATGACAGAAGATGAATTTTATGAACTGCTCAATACATAATTTGAAAAAATTCCCTGTGATAACGACTCACTGACCGATGTTGATTGCGAAAACGACGGTGAGGCGACTTTGAATACTAATGGAGCAAGTTCTCTACAAGTAGTTTTAGAAGAGTCAGAGGACGAATCAGAACTGCAAAATAGAAATTCCAGAGGAGAAAATTTGGAAGAAAACGAAAATGATTCTGAAACCACTGATAGCGAGATGGATATACCTTTATACATATAACATTATGTGGGATAAAGCTTTCCTTCCTGCACTACTAGATATACCCTTCACAGACAACTCAGGTGTTGCGCAATCAATACTTGATTTGGATGATCCGTCACCTGGTGATCTATTTCCAGAATTGCTGACTGAAGGCATGTTGGATAATATTGTCTTCCAAACCAATTTGTATGCCACACAAAGGTATGGAGGAAATTTTAGACGTACAGATACAGGGGAAATTAAAACATTTCTTGGAATATATTTATTAATGGGAATAAAGCAACTGCCCAGTTATCGCGATTATTGGTCTAGCAATAAGTTTTTGCATGATCCGTACATTTCATCTCTCATGCCTGTGAAGAGACTTAGTTGGCTCCTGTCAAATTTGCATCTGAATGACAATATGAATATGCCGTCTCGTACAGATCCAAACTACGATAAGCTGTACAAACTCCGTCTGTTTCTCAATGATCTGCAATCGAAATTTTTAGACCAAAACGTAGCCATCGACGAGTCGATGATCAAATTTAAGGGTCGGTCTACCCTCAAACAATACATGCCAAAAAAACCTATCAAGAGAGGTTACAAAGTATGGATGCTGGCAGACAAATATGGATATTGCTTAAAATTTGACATATATACTGGAAAAAAAGAGGATACTGTGGAAGCAGGCTTGGGAAATCGTGTAGTGAAGGAACTATGTACTGGCCTAGAAAACAAAGGATATTGTGTCTTTTCTGACAACTTCTTTACATCACCACAACTCATGGACGAACTTCAAGATAAACAGATACATGTTTATGGAACCGTCAATTTTACGAGGAAGCACATGCCAAAGTTTGTTTCTGATAAATCATTGAAGCGAGGAGAATTTGATTACAGTGTTAGTAACAAATGATTAATCGCAATCAAGTGGAAAGATAACAGAAGTGTACATTTATTGTCAAACTATCATGATCATCGTGACACTATTCAGGTCAGCAGAAAGAAAAAAAATGGAAATACGGAAATGATACCTTGTCCACGATTATTATCTGACTACTAGACAAAGCCAGCATGCTACGCATGCGTTAAGTCACAAAAATAAATTAGCTTCTAAGGAGCAGACAGTCATGAACAATAATTAGCACTTACATTAAAATTCATCAGTTGAGTAATCAATATGAATGCAGAGTATGCACTCCATGTGAATTCGTAAAATGATTCGAGAGTATTCGGGTGTGCGCTCGCAACGAATCGAGAGTAGGTGAGGACGCACAAACGACATAACATATTAATATAGAAGATATAGATGTAGTACGAATAGAAATTATTTATTAAAAAAATATTTAGAACCGGATTTATTCGCTCAACCGCTTTAACGTAATACAACAAAGTTTATTTAGGTGAGATTCACTGTTTGGTTCGCAGTTAGGCGTGTGTGAGTCATCAAGTTCGTGCATACGAAGATTTTTTTGGGTGAAATTGAATCCTCTACAGTTAAACCATTCGAAAATTTGCAAAATTACGAATATTTTGATTTTTATTCGTGTTTTTACGTAATATGGTTCCGGAGTTATAAAATTACAGTATTCGTATAACAATGTAAAATTCCTTAAAAAAATTTTTTTAATGATAAATTTTATTAAACATAATGTGATAGAGTCATAAAAGGAATGTTTTTTTTAAATAAATTTTTTTTTATCTGTTATAATTTAGAAATTATGGCCGTTTTAGTTTTCGAATGAAATTTTGTCGGAAACGTTTTTTGTTTATAACTTTTGAAAACACGCGAGGTCATACAAAACTGGAACGGTCAAATTTTTATTTCTTTATCCACGTATGATGTTTTTTGAATTTTGAAAATCGATCCGCAAATAAGCGAGTTGTGGTCAACTTACGACTCAATTTGTTTGAAATTTTTTTGACAATTTTTAACATTTTTTTTAACCTCGAAGATGCCCTCGTACAAAAAAAAATCTAAATCGAAAAATAAAGACACATCTTTCGTAAACTCGAAACTTTTGTCCAAACAAAAATATCTCAAGCTGTTCTAATGTGAGACGAATTTGAAAAAAGGTCGATTTTCGCATGTACTCCATGTGAATTCGTAAAATGAATCGAGAGTATTCGGTAAAAACAAAGGTGCGTTCACACTAACGACATAACATATTAATATAGATAACGTTCATATGAATTTTGTGGATAAATTTGATCAAAATAAGCAAACATATCAAATAGACAGGAAAAGTCATAAATGGTGGCATAGGATTTTCTTCTATTTCATAGACGCATGTGTTGTGAATGCGTTTGTTTTGCGGAAGCGATTGAATTTACCGCATACAACAATGAAGAAATTTCGGTTAGCAATAATCGATGGTCTCATAACTGAAAAACGTCACACAAGAAGATCTTCTAATATGTCTCAAGTACTACCTGTACCGATCAAGAAGCACAAACCATGTGTACCAAGAAAAGCGAGACTAGCAAATTCTGAACACAAACCAATCCAAACCACCAGAAGACGCTGTGCACTGTACAGCACCAAAAAGGAGGATATTCGATCAAACTAGCAGTGTTCTGTGTGCAATGTTGCCTTATGCCTCAACAAAAACAAAAACTGTTTCGAAATCTTCCATAGTCATTAGTGCGCGGCGGTTCATGTTATAAACCATCATTAATTTTTTTTTTTAATTTAAGTTTGTTTGAAAAATACGACTTTTATTGATTTAGAAATATAAAATTGTGTCTAGTTTCAGAAAATCGTCAATAAATAAGTTCTAAATAATATTCTGTCCAATTCGAGTTGTTTCGTTGCATTACGTTTGCCCCTCAAAGAGTTAAGTAAATTCGTTTAAAAAAACGGATGATTTTTCAGCAAAATCCTCGGACACGTCTATTTTATTTTTCAAAATGAAACCTTTTTTTGTTAAACGTTTGTTTTGATGTTTTTTTGTTTTTCAGTAATGACGACACCATATTTTTTTTTAAATGGTAACTTTTTTTTTTTACTGAAAATGATAGATCAAATGAGCCTTTAAACAGAAAGGTCAAAATATTGGCAGGACCCATAAGAAAATTTTCGAGAAAAAAATTTATTTTGAAAAAATATTTTTTTTTCAAAATTGGTTGTTCAAAAATATAAAAAAACTGTTAGCAAGCACTTTTAAATACTAAATTGTTTATACATTTTAGAAAAGAAAACACATATCAAACTGTTTTTCTCCCACTTCTTGACAATAATCTAACCTAGCTTGGAATTCTTGAAGCACGTTGTGTAATGTTTCGGCCCTAATTCCACGTATTGTCTCTCTAATTCTATCTCTCAGTTGTGCTAAATTGTTCGGTTTATCTTGATAAATTTTAGAATTTACGTATCCTCACAGGAAATGGTCAAGTGGGGTAAGATCTGGGGATCTCGTTGGCCATTCCACTGGTCCCCTCCGTCTAATCCACCTTCCGGGAAACGTTTCGTTTAAATATTGTCGCACTCCTACTGCAAAATGTGGTGGCGCACCGTTTTGCTGAAACCACAATAAATTACTGGAAACATCTGGATCTTCGTTATTTGGAAACATTTAGCTTAAAGTGGGTACTAACTCATTGCGTAAAAATTCTAAATACATTGGTCCCGTTATTGTTTTTTTAAAGAAGTATGAGCCGATAATGCGATCACCAACAATTCCAGCCCATACATTTAGTTTCTGAGGATATTGTGTGTGGTGTTCCTTAAACCAATGGGGATTCGCTGGAGCCCATTATCTACAATTCTGTTATTCACAGTCGCTTTATCAGTAAATACTATTTAATTATTCCATGCGGGATTATTATTGCACATATTTATCATTACTTTTGTGAATTCTTTGATCTGGTTCATCTTCATTTAGTTCGTGCAACATGATAATTTGTAAGTGTGCCATTTTTCTTTTTTTTAATTTCGAATAACAGATGTCTGGCTAATTCCATGATCCGCAGCAACAGCTCGGGTTACCCTATTAAGATTCTCTTGCAAATCCAAAAAGATGTTTAAGAGTGTGTTTTTCTCAAATGTCGGACGGCAGAATCTTCTAAGACTCTTCACGTGCCTATGTTGCCGAAATTTTCTTTCTACTGCACCCACTATTTCGAGAATTTCAAAGTCAGATTAAGTCACTGTCAAGAAGTGGGGGGAATGCAGTTTCAACACTTCATTTAATCTGTGTTTTCTTTTCTAAACCAATTTTGAAAAAAAATAATGTTAATTTTCAAAAAAAAATTTGTTCTCAAAAATTTTCTTATGGGACCGGTCAAAATTTTGACATTTTTATTTAAAGGGTCACTTGATATTTCATTTTCAGTGAAAAAATACTAGGGTTACTAAGTAAAAAAAAATTATGGTGACATCGTTGCTGGAAAACAAAAATTATCGAAACACAATTTCAATAGAAAAAGGTACTTTTTTGAAAAATATAATCGACGTGTCCGAGGATTTTGCTAAAAAATCGTCGGTTTTTTTCACTATATGTTTAAAATTAGTACAGATAGGAGCTGTTATTGTTTGCTGTGAAATGTGGTAACATACATTTACCTTGATAGACCAGTTATTAAAATTATGTTTTTCAGAAATCATCATTAAAGTACAAAAAGATCAGCAGGAAAGTAAATGAAATCGGCACTAAAGTAATTCATTATACGACGATTTTTAAGTTCACATTTTCGCCGGTAGAGATGTGTAAAATGTACGTAAATTTTAGAATCGCGCGTGCGCGGTGGAAACATTTGACGTAAGAAAGAAAACAGCTGATTACATTTGGTACTTAAAGAACGTTATAAAATTGTCAGATTTTGTTCAAATTTTTGGGATTTCGGAAAATATAATATGTACCTCGGCACTAAAGTTCTTTTTCAAGACTTACTTTTTTTGCTTCGGCTATCGCTTCTGCAACTAAAACGCATTCGTCATGAAATATCAAACTTTAGAGCCTTGATACATAAATAACTATTTTCCGTTTACTGGGGTCGTGAAACGGAAAAGATCTGTCGATAAACCATATTAAGCGTATACTTCGTATATACGGAGATTCTTAACCTTACTTTTTCCACTGTTTGCCTTGTTTGATTTAATATGCAATTTAACGCAGAAATTTAAGTAAATGTAACAGTGTTTGCAACTTAACAAACGTAAAACGATTTTTTATCAGTAAAAACTGTCTGATGCATGTAAACTAACCTTAAAAATATTTAATTCACCAACCTCAACATTATTTTATGTCATATCAGTTAAACTTATCTATTAAAATGCAAAATTTAATTAAGTGGATACGTGCAGTATTGTTTTTAATATCCGTCATCACAATAATTGCGCTAACAGATTAGGCACGAACAATAAGGGAGAGTTTAAAGGTTGGGAAATTTTAATTCCGTTAAAACATTTGTAATAAAACGACATGGAAGGCGAAAAAATTACTATTATTATTTATTGGCAATAACCTCATTAATTTACAAATATGATTGTGTACTACTATATTTAATTTAATTTTTATTTTATTAATTTTATGGGCAAATGCCCAATTTACAATAATAATTACACAAATAATTTAATAAACTGTAACACTATAACTATACTATAAACAGAATAACTCATTTAGTGCTACAAACAAATACATAATAAAATGAAAAATAGTAAAAATTTAAAAAGTGTCCTACATCACAACATAATATACAAGCAAAAAAGTGACAGTAATTTACGGAAAATTAATGTAAGTACACATTTTTTGGAGGAGGGCCGAGAAATATGTCATAATCAATGCTAGGCGATGTATTATACTTTCTAGGAATACGGCATAACGGAGAGTGGTAACCATAATTATTTTACTTATATTTAATGTTGAAAGATTTTATTATTACATCTCTTATAAACTAAGATAGAACAAAAAAACAACTATATAATAAAACAAAATAATTTTAGTCTACTGTTTCGCAGTAGCACAAACAAGAAAAAAAACAAAACAAAAGTAATTATACATTATTACGGCTAAAGGGCGCACAATCAGAAAGCCTCCAAAGAGGTTTCTGCTCTTCCTTGCTAGCCTAGATTCAATGAGATATGTAAATATATGGTAGCCAAACGAAACAAAAAACAAAAAAAAATATATGTTAGGTACAAAATGGACAGATAACAGTTATTGATTGTTTTGTTTTAGTTGAAGCTCTTTTTTCAATTTTTTTAAAAGAGATCATAGATGTCGCAAATGTCGCCTCGTCTTTACAAAGTCTACTATTAATAATCTTGGTGATGTTAAATGTAAAAGATCTTTCAAATATTGCTGTTTTATGTACCTATAGGAGGTGTAAGTAGATTCCTAAATCTAAGATTAAGATTATGGACATCAGTACGAAAACTTAATCGTTCAAAAAGATATCGTGGAATTTTTTCAGTAATAATTTGAAAATACAAACACAAACAGTTCAGAAAACGCCTATTTTTCATATTCAGCCAATTAGCATCAGCCAACTTATAAGATATATGCTCTCTTCTTCTGATACCATAAACGAATCTAAGGCATGCGTTTTGAACTCGTTGAATTCTGTTAACATCAGTTTTAACAAGACAATGATTGTACACTTGATCGCAAAAATTGAAGTGTGAGAGCACTAATGAGTCGCACAATTTAATTCTTAAACTTCTGTCAAGAAGATGTCTGTTAGAAAAAAGAATTTTAAGATTTGAATAAGCCTTTTGAATCAGTTTAGCGATATGAAATTTCAAACGCAGATTTGTGTCAATAATAAGTCCTAAATTTCTTGCCATCTCAACGCAATTTAATCGGGCTCCGTCAATTTGAACTGTGTTATCAGCGTATAAGTGAAATATACAATTTTTGATAGAAGAACAAAAGGTGGACGTATAAAGTGCGGGACCCAGAATAGATCCTTGAGGGACTCCACTAGTTACACTACTGCTATTTGAAACTGCCTGATTGAGTTTTACTCTTTGGGTTCTGCGACTAAGATAATTTTTGAAAAATAATTGTACGTTATCATCAACCCTAATATTATCCAATATGCATATTAAGAGGTCATGATCTATCATGTCAAATGCTTTAGAATAATCTAATAAAATCAGAGCAACTATATTATAATCATCTAACGATCTAAAAATGTCGTCAGAAATATTAAGTAGAGCTGTAGTGCAACTGTGACCTGTTCTAAACCCAGATTGAAGTGATGGTAGTATGTTGTTAAAATTTAAGTGATTTATTAGTTGAAGATTCACTATTCGTTCTAAAATTTTGGACAATGTTGGAAGAATACTTATCCGTCGTTATCTAAAGTCTGTATACTATTGACGAGGAGTAATAAATCATAATTGCTTGAAATAATTCTTTATTTTCTTGTGAAAGCGTTACTTCTACGGTTAAGTAAAACCAATAAATTCTAACCAAAATACGATCATTGTGCCGCTCTTGCAGCATATCGACCCATCTAGGGTCTGAGAACAATAGTTTAATCTGTGTAAACACGTTGCCATCAGCCCAGGTACTGACAAAACGAGAATCATAGCCGTAGATGTGGGTATTATACCAAGATACAAAAATAATGGTATATAATACGTAAGAAGTAAAATTTGTAATGTGATCTACTATACAAATAAAATAAATTACATATAAATAATATATGACATAAATATAAAATAAAATAGTAATGCAGATATCGTCAGTACATTTATTACAATTACAATTAATTTGCGGGGACCGATTTTTAAGCATCAAAAAGTAAATTTGGCTCAATTATAAAATTATGTGGTTGTCATGGAAACTTATCAAAATGAATAGATAAAAGTAACAGGCATAAAATGTTCATTTAAATAACAAGACATTAGTAGGTAAAATAGGTATATTTAAAATAACTGACAATACTCACTCATGGTTACAATAAATGGTGTTTAGAGAGTAGAACACTGTTTCAGGCACATTACGCTTGGTCATTTAACTTTCTTCCTCGTCTGAAATTTCCATTTCGGAATCAGAATCGCTGTCTTGTGTGTTTACTGATATAATAATTGGCTTCAATGTTATCTCTACTAAATTATCCAGTTGCCAACATTTGTCTTCTTCCTTAACGACATGAGATACACAGTTCTTCCATCTTTCAGGTGTTACTTTGTTTAATGCATTTTCCAGAAGTTTTTCACGTCGTCGAGTTTAAAAGTGGTATTGTTACGAGCGACGTCACCTTTACTTGAGCCCAAACCAACTCTATAGGATTCAGCTCACAATGGTAAGGTGGTAAACGCAGTACTTCAATGCCCCGATTCTTTGCCATTTCGTCAATAACATGACGTATATACTTATTCTTATGAACTTTAACAATATCCAATAATTCTCTTTTCACCATGTCATCCTCAAAAGTTATATTCTTAACAGATAACCAATCTATAATTTCTGCTTTCCTCCAAGCGCTGGTAGGTAAATTTTCGTATCTTCGTGAGTGGTAGCTGGCGTTGTCCATAACTATTATAGATCCTTGGGGTATCAAATCTAGCATTTGCTCAAAATATTCTGAACAAGCCCTTCTATAAATCCTTGTCGAGCACTCGATACGGTATTATCATGCCATGTTTTTTTACGGTATGTCCTGCATTGATCCAGGTTTCATCCAAATAGAATATACGAATGCCTTCACGCCTATATTTTCTTATTTCCCGAAGATAATTTCTCCTCCATGTAATAATCTCTTGTTTTTCAATTATAACGGATCTTCTATTTATCTTCTCCCAAGTAAACTTTAACTTGCGAAGAAGTTTCCACAGTGTTCTACGACTCATTTGGGGTAGATTTTTATCCTCATTTACTGCTAGTAAAATCTTATCGATTGTAGGAATCTCTTTCCGTAAGTAGAACGAGTGAACCTTTCTACGGACAGAATTTCTCATTGCATCATCTAATTCCATCGGGCGCCGACCAGGAGATGGAAGTGGGTGAAGCACTTGTCCCAAATTTTTCTTTTCCTCACTAGTTTATAAATGGTGGATTTTGATATTCCCGTCATTGCAGAACATAATCCTACAATATCATCGACACTTTTTGCAGGGTGTTGACATCGAACAGCGTCATGCACATTTAAAATTATAATTTTTTATTAGCAGATAACGCACCACTTTTAACACGTTTTGCTGGTGAAAAGTTTTCCATTTCAAAATTATTTGCACTAACACACAAACAAACAAACAAGCCGATTCATTGCTAATAACAAACTAAACATATTTTTCATTTAGAAAGTATACGAAGCCCTTCGGTCAAACAACTAATTATCTGTAATCTTTCGCAGAAATTACAACCCGTCTGCCGTAATGACTGCGCTAACGACCCCACTTTACCTGATGATAGATAATCCAACACACATTTTGACGCTAAAGAATAATTGTTTTAAAATTACTTTATTTAGCTATATCGATTCTTAATTGTAATAATAAGAAACAAACCACATAATAGTAAATATTTTTTGAAATATTCCACAGTTTAATAAGATACAAATAGATTCATAACTTTTGTAAAACTCAGTATACGTACCTATATAAAATTAAAATTTAAAATAGACAAATTGAGAAACGACACATTTGTCATTTATCGATTTTAGAGTTTAATTTTATATTCAAATACTGTGTTTTACAAAAGTTTTGTATCTATTTATATCTTATTAAACGGTGGAATATTGCTGAATTAAATTATTTACTATGAAAAATAGATTCCACAAAGTAAGGATTGAAACAATAAAAGAAACCACATAATAATTCATATCAAGGTAGATTTTACTATTATAATATATTTACCCACTAAAAATATGATTTTCCAAACGTATCAGGTACCTACGCCACTGCAATACGGGAGATTCGATAATTCTGACAGGTTTATTACTCCGCGCCAATAGTATACTGAGTATACATTTTTCGAATTTTGGGGTAACTCAGACGATTTAACCTTACCAATATTAAAGTTTCTAAGCACTCTCCAAGTTGCATTTGGATTAGAATTGCGAAGTTGAAATTGTAAATAATTCCTTTTTTCCCTTTTAATTGCTGCATTGGTTAGGTTACGAAGTGTCTTATAATAATCCCAATTAGATGACAATTTAGTAGTTTTTGCTTTTTTGTACGCTTTATCCCGTAAAGATCTCATTAGTTTAATAATACTTGTTAACCACGGAACAGGGCGTTTAGTTACCGTTAATGATATTAGAGGAGCATGTTTATCAATAAGGGATATTAAATTTAGGTTTTAGAATTGTATCTTCTCATCTATTTGTGGGATATCATAAATCACTTCCAAAGGAATATTAGCAAGATCGGCTGAAAATTGATTAATGTTGATATTTTTATAATATCTAAGTGTTACTGGTTTACTAGGAATTTTTACCGCAGCTTCGACATTAATAATGCAACTAACAAGACAGTGATCGGATATGTCAAGAGAAGACAGTATGTTCGTATCTATAATATTGGTACTAGAATTTTTATTTCTTCTCAATTTTTTTTTAATTTATAGCTTTTGAAAATGAATTTCCGATTTTTTAGATAAATTGGAAACTACAATTTTTATCTCTTATCATTTTGTCAATTTAAAACTTTTTGCAGCTGAATTTCGTATTTTTAACAGAAGTTCATTGACGAAAACTAGAATTTTTATTGCATCTTATTTTTTTTTAATTTTTAGCTTCTAAAGATGAATTTCTAATTTTTAGATAAATTGATCGTTATAAACTAGAATTTTTGTCTCTTATCATTCTTTCAATTTGAAACTTTTGTAGGTAAACGTCTTGTTTTTGATATAAATTATAATTGAGGAAAACTAGAATTTGAACATCTTCTAATTTTTCAATTTCAACTTTTTCGAAATGAATTTTCGATTTTTATAAATTAAAACTAAAATTATTTATCTTTATCATTTTTTGTCAATTTAAAACTTTCGCCGAATTTTCAATTTTAACAAAGAATACAAAACTAAATTTTATTCATCTCATTTTTTAAATTTTATTTCTAAAGATAATTTACTGATTTTTTGATAAATTATCTTTTAAACTGAATTTTTTCTCTTTCTTCTTCAATTTAAACTTTGTAAAACATCTTGTTTTTGATAATAAAATAATTGAGGAAAACAGAATTGTACTCTTCTAATTTTTCTAATTTTAACTTTTTCTGAAAGAATTTTCGATTTTTAGATAAATTAAACAAAATTTTATCTCTTATCATTTTGTCAATTTAAAACTTTCCACGAATTTTAATTTTAACAAAGTTAATTGACAAAACTAAATTTTATTCACTCATTTTTTTTTAATTTAGTTTTAAAATAATTTCTATTTTTAATAAATTATCGTTATAAACTAATTTTATCTCTTATCATTCTTTCAATTAAACTTTGTAGTAAACATCTTGTTTTTATATAAATTATAATTGAGAAAACAAATTGTACACTTCTAATTTTCAATAACTTTTCGAAAAATATTCATTTTTAGATAAATAAACTAAAATTTTTTTTCTTATCATTTTCATTAAACTTTCCACTAATTTTCATTTTAACAAAGTTAATTACAAAACTAGAATTTTATTGCATCTCATTTTTTTTTTGTTTCTAAAATAATTTCTGATTTTTAGATAAATTGATCGTTATAAACTAGAAATTTTACTCTTACATTTTTCAATTTAAACTTTGTATAAACATCTTGTTTTTATATAAATTATAATTGAGGAAAACTAGAATTTGTACATCTTCTAATTTTTTCAATTTCAACTTTTTCGAAATGAATTTTCGATTTTTTAGATAAATTGGAAACTAAAATTTTTTATCTCTTATCATTTTGTCAATTTAAAACTTTCGCAGCTGAATTTTCAATTTTTAACAGAAGTTAATTGACGAAAACTAGAATTTTTATTGCATCTCATTTTTTTTTTTTAATTTTAGTTTCTAAAGATGAATTTCTGATTTTTTAGATAAATTGATCGTTATAAACTAGAATTTTTTATCTCTTATCATTCTTTCAATTTGAAACTTTTGTAGGTAAACATCTTGTTTTTGATATAAATTATAATTGACGAAAACTAGAATTTGTACATCTTCTATTTTTTCAATTTAAACTTTTGAAATGAATTTCCGATTTTTTTTAGATAAATTGATCGTTATAAACTAGAATTTTTATCTCTTATCATTCTTTCAATTTGAAACTTTTGTAGGTAAATATCTTGTTTTTTGATATAAATTATAATTGACGAAAACTAGAATTTGTACATCTTCTAATTTTTTCAATTTCAACTTTTTCGAAATGAATTTTCGATTTTTAGATAAATTGGAAACTAAAATTTTTTATCTCTTATCATTTTGTCAATTTAAAACTTTCGCAGCTGAATTTTCAATTTTTAACAGAAGTTAATTGACGAAAACTAGAATTTTTATTGCATCTCATTTTTTTAATTTTAGTTTCTAAAGATGAATTTCTGATTTTTAGATAAATTGATCGTTATAAACTAGAATTTTTTATCTCTTATCATTCTTTCAATTTGAAACTTTTGTAGGTAAACATCTTGTTTTTGATATAAATTATAATTGACGAAAACTAGAATTTGTACATCTTCTATTTTTTCAATTTAAACTTTTTGGAAATGAATTTCCGATTTTTTTTTAGATAAATTGATCGTTATAAACTAGAATTTTTTATCTCTTATCATTCTTTCAATTTGAAACTTTTGTAGGTAAACGTCTTGTTTTTGATATAAATTATAATTGAGGAAAACTAGAATTTGTACATCTTCTAATTTTTTCAATTTCAACTTATTCGAAATGAATTTTCGATTTTTTAGATAAATTGGAAACTAAAATTTTTTATCTCTTATCATTTTGTCAATTTAAAACTTTCGCAGCTGAATTTTCAATTTTTAACAGAAGTTAATTGACGAAAACTAGAATTTTTATTGCATCTCATTTTTTTTTTAAATTTTAGTTTCTAAAGATGAATTTCTGATTTTTAGATAAATTGATTGTTGTAAATTAGAATTTTTTATCTCTTATCATTTTTTCAATTTGAAACTTTTGTAGATAAAAGTCTTGTTTTTGATATAAATTATAATTGACGAAAACTAGAATTTGTACATCTTCTAATTTTTTTCAATTTAAACTTTTTGGAAATGAATTTCCGATTTTTTTAGATAAATTGATCTATTTTGGGAGAAATTAAAGGTAAAATGTGTGAATTGTCTTTTTCATTTTTTTTCAATTTCACACTTTAGTTAACTGAATTTTCTGTTTTTGATAGAAATTATTAACGACAACTAGAATTTTTATTTCTTCTCAATTTTTTTTTAATTTATAGCTTTTGAAAATGAATTTCCGATTTTTTAGATGATTTGGAAACTACAATTTTTATCTCTTATCATTTTGTCAATTTAAAACTTTCGCAGCTGAATTTCGTATTTTTAACAGAAGTTAATTGACGAAAACTAGAATTTTTTTTACATCTCATTTTTTTTAATTTTTTGCTTCTAAAGATGAATTTCTGATTTTTTAGATAAATTGATCGTTGTAAATTAGAATTTTTTATCTCTTATCATTTTTTCAATTTAAAACTTTCGTAGCTAATAGTCTTGTTTCTGATATAAATTATAATTGACAAAAACTAGAATTTGTACATATTCTAATTTTTTTCAATTTAAACTTTTTGGAAATGAATTTCCGATTTTTTTAGATAAATTGATCTATTTTGGGAGAAATTAAAGGTAAAGGGTGTGAATTGTCTTTTTTCAATTTTTTTCAATTTCACGCTTTAGTTAACTGAATTTTCTGTTTTTGATAGAAATTAAGTAACGACAACTAGAATTTTTATTTCTTCTTAATTTTTTAATTTATAGCTTTTGAAAATGAATTTCCGATTTTTTAGATAAATTGGAAACTACAATTTTTATCTCTTATCATTTTGTCAATTTAAAACTTTTGCAGCTAAATTTCGTATTTTTAACAGAAGTTAATTGACGAAAACTACAATTTTATTGCATCTCATTTTTTTTAATTTTTGCTTCTAAAGATGAATTTCTGATTTTTTAGATAAATTGATCTATTTTGGGAGAAATTAAAGGTAAAGGGTGTGAATTGTTTTTTTTCATTTTTTTTCAATTTCACGCTTTAGTTAACTGAATTTTCTGTTTTGATAGAAATTAAGTAACGACAACTAAATTTTTATTTCTTCTTAATTTTTTTAATTTATAGCTTTTGAAAATGAATTTCCGATTTTGTAGATAAATTGAAAACTAGAATTTTTATCTCTTATCATTTTGTCAATTTAAAACTTTCGCAGCTGAATTTTCAAGTACGATTGTGTTATCTATTAAGGTTTCGGAAGAAGGTGTTATACGAGTTGGCGATGAAAGCACCTGTTTGAGTCCACAATTAACTGTAACGACTGGCATTTCTTAATTTATACTATTCATACGTGTTCATATTACACGAGATGTCGCTAAACACACATTTTACTTACATCTGTTATATTTAGGAACATTGAAATTTATTTTACTTAATAAGTGAGAACAATCAATATTATTAGAAACTATGTTGTATAAAAATATAATATCATTGAAATCTCTCCTAGACTCTAATTTCCTTAACCCTAGATATTGCCTGATTTCATCAAACTCTCCTGTTATATAATTTTGGCTTAATTTATATGGACAAAGACGTAGAGATTTTTTCAATTTGGTAACATTGGAACTTATTAAAGGACACCACACAAGACAACTATATTCAAGGATAGGATAAACTAGACCACCAAATCCTAATACTCTACTGGCCTTAACTACTACTTATATTATTGATATGTTTACTCAAAACAAATCACGTGTAATGGTAACTCTCAGATCTACAATGGTGTCAACACACTTAAGTGTAACATTAAACAGATCAAAACTTATTTCAGATTTTCTCTTTTTCCGACTAAATGGTAACATTTATCTAAATTTAATTTAAGTTTATTTACTGTACACCACCGTTCCAACTTTTTTAAGTCACTTTTCATCAGTTCCATGTCACTTTCACCCCTTATAACACTAAAAACTTTTAGATCGTCAGCAAACAACAAGTATTTCTTCTTCTTCTTGATGTGACGTCTCCTTATTGAAGGTTGGCAACAATATTGGCAAATTCCTCTCTATTCTGAGCCGTTCTCAACAGTGCGTGCGAGTTAAGGCCTGTCCAATCTCTGATGTTCTTGAGCCAGAAGCATTGTCTTCTACCCGGTCCCCGTTTGCCCTCTATCTTTCTTTCCATTATCAATCTGAGCAGAGAATATCTTTCATGGCGCATGATGTGTCCTAGGTATGCGGCTTTTTTCTTCTTTATAGTGATCAGTAATTCTCTTTCTCTTTCCATTCTTCTTAATACCTCGTCGTTCGTCACATGTTCCGTCCACGATATCCGCAACATCCTCCGGAAGACCCACATCTCAAACGCCTCCAATCGATTTAGTGAGTTAATCTTTAGCGTACACGCCTCCATTCCGTACAGAAGAACCGAATGTACGTAGCACATTGCAAAGTTATATCGTACTTCTATTGCCAGACCCGTATTGCACAGTAGATTTCTCATTTATAGGAAAATTGATCTTGCTTGCTCGATCCTTGCCTGTATTTCCGTATCAGAGTCAATTTTGTTTGTTAAACAACATCCTAGATATCTGTACTTATTGACTTGTTCTATGTTTTTGTTATATACTTCTAGATTTACCACATTGGTTGGGCCTCTACTAAACACCATTACCTTTGTTTTGTTTATATTTATTTTTAATCCCAATGTATCGCCTTCTCTTATTATGTTATCCATCAAACGTTGGAGTCCCTTAGGGCTGTCCGCCATTATGGCTGTAGGCTGTATCGTCTGCATATCTGAGGTTGTTTAGTCTTCTACCATTAATTTTTATGTCGTCTTGTGCATTTTCTGTTGCTTTTTGGAATTTATATATTTCGAATAGATATTGAATAGAATCGGCGATAATATGCAGCCCTGTCTAACCCCTCGCTTGATTGGAATCTTTCTTGTAAGGCCTCCTTGAAGTTTTACTGATGCCACTTGTTGTCTGTAGAGGTTTAGGATAAATTTTGTGTCGTGATTGTCCAATCCCTTTGCTGTTAAGATTTTCATGAGCTCTGGGTGCTTAACACTATTAAAGGCTTTGGCGTAGTCTATGAAGCATACTTATATATACTGCTTTTCTATGGTCCAAGCATTTCTGCAGGAGAACTAAGAGCCCAAACAGTGCTTTTCTCGTGCCAAGTCTTTTTCGAAATCTAAACTGTTAATCCCTGAGATTCATTTCGCACCTATCTGTGATTCTATTGTGTATTATTTTAAGGAGTAATTTTAAAAACTGCTCCATTAGGCTTATTAGGCGGAACTGGTCACATTTGTTTGCATTTTGTTTTTTTTTTGGGATGGGAATGAAGATTGACTTGTGCCACTCTCCAAGCAATTTACCCGTTAGATCATCATCATCATCATCATCATCATCATCATCAAACAGCCCTTTCTTGTATCCACTGCTGGATATAGGCCTCCCTTAATCTCTTCCATGTGCTTCGATCCTGCGCCGCCTGCATCCAGTTTTCCTGGCAACGCTTTAGGTCATCGGTCCATCTCGTTGGAGGGCGTTCCCTATTTCGATACGCTTCCTGTCTTGGTCTCCATTCCAATATTCGTTTGGTCCATCTGTTATCTGTCAGTCTGGCGATATGCCCTACCCAGTTCCATTTGAGTGTGGTTATTCTCTCTATTGCATCTACTACTTTTGTTGTTTGTCGTATTTCCCTGTTTGGGACTCTGTCTCTAATAGAAATGCCAAGCATTACCCGTTCCATCGCCCTCTGTGCCACACGGATTTTGTGTATCGTTTTTCTGGTCAGTGTTAATGTTTCTGCTCCATAGGTCAATACAGGCAATATACACTGATCAAAAGTCTTTCTTTTAAGGCACGTTGGAAGGTCTGACTTGAACACATGGCTTAATTTTCCGAAGGCTACCCATGTAAGTCTTATGCGTCGGTTAAGTTCGATTGTTTGATTGTCTCTGCCTATGCAAATCTCATGCCCCAGATATTTGTATGACACAGTTTGCTCAATTGCCTTTCCAGCAACAGCTATGCTTTCGCTGAGCACGAGGTTTGTCATAATTTGTGTTTTGGCCATGTTCATTTTAGTCCCACCTCTCGGGAGGAGAGATAGAGCGTCTCCAACAAATCCCTGGCATCATCCATTTGGTCGGCTATCAAGACTATATCGTCGGCGAATCTCAGGTGACTGAGCCACTCGCCATTTATATTTATGCCCTTTTCATCCAGGTTAGCTCTTTTGCATGAATACTCTAGTAGCCTAGTGAAGAGTCTTGGCGATATGGTGTCTCCTTATCTAACTCCACGTCCTATGGGGAATTTATTTGTTTGTTGATCTCCTACTCTTACTCTCGCTGTAGCATTTTTGTATATATGTTTTATTATATTTATGTAGCGGTGATCTATTCGACATTCCGTTAAAGCTTCTAACATTTTTGTTGATTTATTGTGTCGAAAGCCTTTTCGTAGTCAACAAATATCAACACCAAAGGTTTATTGTATTCGGCACAATTCTCAATTAAGTTTTTTATTACCAGTAGGTGATCGTTTGTGCCATATCCCGACCTAAAACCTGCCTGTTCTCTTGGTTGGTAAAGTTCTAATTTATTTTTAGTCTCTTTGTGAGTATCTTTGTAAAGATCTTGTACACATGAAAAAGTAGGCTTATAGGACGATAATTTGAGAGATCGGCAATATCCCTTTTTGTGCAGCAGAATTACCTCTGCGTTGCTCCACTGAGTTGGCGTTGTCGCTTCTCCTAAGCATTTATTAAAGAGTCTAGTTAGGGTCCTCAGGAGTCTTTCCCCAGCACATTTTATTGCCTCGATCACTATTCCATCGTCTCCCGGAGATTTATTGTTCTTCATTTCCTGTAGAGCCCCTTGTATCTCTTGCAGTGTTATATCCGGCATCTCTTCTGAGCCTTGGTTTATTATCTTTGTTAAAGGTTGGTGTTCTTCTTGTTGTTCTGGTTCTCTATAAAGTTCTCGGTAAAACCCCTCGACAACCTCTAAAATTTTTCTCTGTCGTTAACAACTTGTCCCTGTTTATCCTTCAATCTGTGTATGTTCTTCTTTCCCTTTGCCATGCTTTGTCTCAGAACTTTTAAACTTTTGTTTTCTTCTATCACTCTGGATATTTCTCTCGTGTTGTGTTGTCTGATGTCCTTTCGAATTTCCTTTTGAATCTGCTTGTTGAGGTTTCTCAGCTCTGCAAGGTTTGTATCATACTTGTCCCTAAGTTTCCTTCTTTCGGCCAAAAGGTTTTTCGTATGTTGGCTCAGTTTCTCATTTTTTTTCTTGTTCACTGGACATACATTCTCGGCCTCTTTCATAGCTGTCACTATGTTGGTGTTAATTTGTTCTATGTCCGTTTCTTCGAGGGTAGATAAGTTTTCATTGATGCAGTCTTGGTATAGTCTGATGTTTTCCGGGGGGTGCCATTTCCCTTTTTTGTTTTGATGTATCATTTTTGTTCTTTCTTTCTTGATGTTGAAGCATACTCTTGCTCGGACCATTCTATGGTCACTTCCAAGAGAAAATTTATTCACAACTACGATGTCTTGTATAATCTCTTTTCTGTTAGTCATTATAAAATCTATTTCGTTCTTTGTTTTTCCGTTTGGGCTTATCCAGGTCCATTTACGCTGAGGCTTTTATCGAAGAATGAATTCATTGCATAAAGACGTTCCTGGTGTAAAAAGTCAATGAGTTAATCTCCTCTCTCATTTCTTTCGCAATAACCAAAGTTGCCCATCGCTATTTCTGCATGATCTTTCTTGAAGCCCAGTTTGGCGTTAAAGTCCCCCATCAAGATCGTGTAATGCGTTTTTGTTTTTTGTAGAGCGGTTTTGACGTCTTCGTAGAATTCCTCGTTTTCTTCATCTGAATGGCTCGTTGTTGGTGCATATGCCTGTATGATTTTAAGTTTATACCTTGAGCTTAGCTTTAGAACTAAATAGATAACTCTCGGGCATACGCTTTCGATCTTTATAATATCTGGTATATGTCTCTTATGTACGAAGAAACCGACTCCGCCATTTGATGAGCCCGTTAGATATATTACATTAAAGAGATTAACAAGTATTTCCATGTTGTTTTCATTTATAAGTTTGATCATTTCTGGGTGTATTTTGTCAGGGCTCGCAGCTTTTCTTGTTTTCAGTAGATGTATTGATTTGCAAACTTCGCTTGCTATTATTTTTGGGCTGTTCTCTCTTTCTGTCGTCGGTAATTGGAACTGTGGTTCATCGTCAAATAGTTTTTTTTATATATATTTAGTCCATTTTTCTTCTTCTTCTTCTGTCCAATCTATCGTCAGTTTGTGGTCGCTATTTACTAGTTTTGTTGTTAGGCGTGTTTGCTGCGTGCCTGTAACCTCTTTAATCTTTTTGTGAACATTGAAAAGGTCGTGTTTTTTCTGTAAGTTCTCTATCTCCTCACATTCCCTTATTATTCATTCTTCCTTGGTGGCTATAATTGCCCGCCTGATTACTTTTCGAATCTCACCGTACTTTGCCTGGTCTCCCGTTTTGCTCTCTCTTCTTTCGCCCATCAACTGCAGTATCTCATTATTCATCCATTTCTTTTTTTTTCTTGTCTGATCTAGACACTGGTTTTAGTTCTTGATTTTTATGCTGCTGATAGTATTCTTTAGTTGTTCCCACATAGGTTCAATGCACACTATACTTTATCATATGTGGTGGGGTCTTTCAGTAGTGTCATATCTAGCCGTTTTTCGTTTATTCGTTGTAGTTTCTTCAGTCTAAATTTTATTCGTGCGATCAGTGGGTTATGATCTGAATCGACGTCTGCGCCCCGATATGCTTTTACACTCTTTATTCCATTTCTTCTATTAATTCTTTCGTTTATTAAAAGAGAGTCTATTTGGTTTCGTACTATATTATTGGACGAATATTGTGGTGACTTCCAGGTATACAGTTGTCGTGCTGGTTGCTTAAACCATGTATTAGAGATAATTAATTTTTCTTCTTGGCAGAACTGTATTAGACTGTCTCCTATCTCATTTCTATCTCCGTGGCCATAATTACCTACGATTCCCTTTGCCGATCTTTGCGTTGAAATCCCCCATCACAATTATGATTTCACTTTTGTTAATGCTCGTTCTTAACTCTTTGATGCTGCTGTACAATTTCTGTATTTGTGAGTCTAGTTTGTCCGCCGTGGGCGCACACACTTGGATTATGTTAATATTCTTTGGTTTGCCTTAACTTGTAGCAGTGCTATTCTGTCTGAGTACGGTACAAAGTTTTGTACCGATTTGTTGACCTTGGTGTTCACGGTGAAACCCACCCCATTGGTGTGAGCCGCTAGGTCACTCCTGGAGTAATATATTGTTGAGTCGTCTACTTTGACCTTTCAGATTATTCGGCCACCTCATCTCGCTGATTCCCATTACACCCACATCTAGTCTTTCCATCTCTCTGATCATATTATGTGCTTTGCCTGACATATACATGCTTTTCACATTCCATGTTCCAACTCTTACGCCGTCGCTATCTGTTTCCACTTGCGGGTGGATCCTCCTCGTGGTGATTAAAGGTCTGCCACGGACTAGGAGCCATTTCATTTGGTTGTTGTGCTATTATTGTTTATCTTGAGAATGTTAGTGCGGTAGTTTCTTCTTGCTTTCTGCACCGCAGTACTATGACCGATTGAACCGCTTCGGTTTCGCTCATAGGTGTCTGCGTATTGAGCCTTAGCATGAATTCTTTTTGCAACCTCAACCCAGTACTGAGGGAACTGAAGGTCAATGCAGTTGTTCGGAGTGTATCACGTGGAGCCATAAGTGAGAGTTGGGAACTCTGTGAGGGCCAGTTATCACTGTCCACCTCCTGTGTCTGACACTTGGTGTGGCCGACATCAATAAAAGGTACTCCCTCTACAGTGTAACCCCTACACCCCAACATTCACAAACAGGTTAAAAAGTAAAGATCCCAAATGGGATCTTTGAGGTACACCTGTGGTAGCAATAAAATCGTTGGAAAGAATATCTGGAGAAAATATTACTTTCAATCACCTGTCACTTAAGTAGCCACTTATATCATAATATTCTAGTTTAGCAATAAGTATTGTCAAACGCTTTACTGAAGTCCCTGTAAATAGATTCTACATCAGCCCCTACCACGAAAGCATCCACAATATGTTGAGTGTAGATCACAAGGTTTGTAGAAGTTGAGCGGCTCTTAACAAATCCGTGCTGATGTTCCACAATTATATTTCTCATGAGTGATCATAATTTCTCTTGCAGTAGCTTTTCAAGAAGTTTAGGTATGGCAGAAAGTATAGAAATGTGACGGTAATTTCTTACAACATTTTTGTTGCCACCCTTAAGAATTAGTTGAATAAAAGCTGATTTCCAACACTCAGGGAAGACTCTCGATTTTAAAGACTAGTTAAAGAGTATTTGAAGTGGATAACTTTAGACCATTCTGCAGTTTGTTAGCACAATTTGAGGCACTTCATCAGGGCCTATTGACTTCTTACTAGTTAACTTTCCCAATGCTTGATATACTTTAAACTGAGTAAATTAAATGAGGGAGATGTTAACTTCAGAACTAGATCTCTCTTCCACTCATGGCAGCACAACATTATCCTTCAAAAATACTGAAAAAAACATGTTGGCAATGACGCAACTATCTGAGCTCTCCTCACCATCAAATAGCATTTGAACTGGCATACTTTCATCTTTTCTAAGAGATTATAGATAGGCTCAAAATTATTTTGGATTTGCTTTCAAGGAGTGCTCAACAGAATATTTATAATTTTGCTAATTCTTTGCATTTAGATCGTAGAGTCGAAAAATTTTTGTAATCCTCTATCTTTCCAGATAATTTGAAACATTTATGTGCTACTTTTTTCTGAATTATGTAATCTTTTAGCTCCGGAGAACAACCATTTTGGAAACTACAGTTGACAGAAGCAAACATGCGACCTGGTGGGCGGGTATAATGACGTTGTGCTCTAAGTTAGTACACTCAGAGGAATAAATAAGAAGAAAACGAACAAAATAACAAGCTCGTGAGCAGCGAAAACAACAACAAACAAACTTTCGTCGCCGAGTCTACCGCTAAGGGTGGCCGTTATAATGGACTCTGGTGGTTTACTTTTTCGCATTGATTACACATTGGTTTTTCCTACTTTGTTCTTGCTTAATATTTTCGGCACATAATAGGTCGCCGAAAATTCAAAAACCCTTAGAAATGTTTCATACAGATATGTAAATATATAAAAAAAAAATGAGATCTGTTAGACTGCTCAGAATTGCTCTGTATATTCTGGTCTAAAGATTGTAATTTACAGGTTTCTTTAATGTTTACTACAATGTTGTCTGAAGTTTAATATGAATACAATATTGTATGGATTTCACTTGTTATGCGCCGTAGTTTTCAAGTCCAAATTGGCGTAAATCGAAGTGAGTCCAATTCGAGAGATGACTCTACCAAGGACTGGACTTTTACAAAATTTTACTAAATTTTGAATGTTGGAAATTTTGCAAATTTTAAAATGTTCAAAAATTTTCTCATTTTGGAAATATTCATAATTTTGAAATTTATCAAATTTTAAGAGATATTCAAATTATACACACTTTTGAAACTTCAATTCCAAAAACTACCAAATTTTTTATACAAATTGTTTCATAGCAGTAGATTTTTTTGAATGAGGAAATTGTTTTCGATATTCATAAACAATTTGCATTATGAATCGATTAGACACACTGCTCTTTCCGCACAATCATTAACGACTTTTAATTTTCTTATTATATTCAGACCGTGTTGAAAATTCTCATCCTGATTCCACGACGGGTCAACATCTAGAAAACTTCTCCTAATTTCAAATTGCAAAGATTGCGGTGTTATAGAGTAATCCATCTCTTTCGTTAATATCGAGCGAATGTCTTTTGGATTACTCAAAAAGCGTTGTCGTCGATGTCATCTACATCAACATTTAACTCCAAAACCATCCTTCTTTTTATCTCATTTGATAGTGTGTCATCAAAAAAAAATGCCATATCTGCTGCTTCTGGGCTGAAGTACCGTAAGTGACTTGAAAGTTTTTTTAGTGCTAACTGGGAAATGACGCGATTAATCGATGCAAACTCATGGAGTTTCTTCACAAATTCTAAATCATGATAGGGAGCTCTCACGGCTAAAGAAACAGTGAACCATGCTTCCAAGTATATTTCCAAAATAAACATGCATATGTCAGCCAATGCCGTTTCGTTTTTGGAAGTTAGTTTGAATTGCTCTCTAAATAAATATATTTTTAAAGAATAAATCGCTTTGCTCATCTAACGAGCGTGGTAATCAGCTCCAAAGTGACGCAATTTCATGCCACGGGCTGAAACGAACCCCAGAAATACATGACTCAGTTCTAGAAGTTCTCTATAATCTTCACGGGGTTGAGCGCGTACGATTGTCTCCTTGATAAAAGAATTAATGTCTTCTGCCCGATCTTCCAAAACTTTTCGCACCTTTTCATTCTCAAGACCAATGGTAAATGCGGTTAGGTTTAAATTTGACCACGCCTTCTTAAACCTTTTAAACAAAGACACGCTGGGACCGCTTGTTGGCAGGATATTGCACTCGAATACACATCTTAAGACCAACTCAAAAACATGATGGCTTTAATGAAGCCAGACCAGTTCCTTTTCTAACCTCTTCTCTATCAAAACAGCTGCGCCTTTCCATTGGCCAAGATTACTTGCGGTGGTATCACAGCAAAAGGCCTTTATCATGTCGCATAGTCCCCAGTCATCTAGAACTTTGTGAATAGCATCCGACTCCACTTCTGGTATTCCTAACATTTGTTCTTCACCCCCATCGGTGATAAGTACTGGTAACATATCCAATATTTCTCTCTTCACCAAATTCGGCACCAATTTTCCATCCCAATGTAAAACTGTGGCTTTAAACTCGGCATCTTTAAACACCTTTTAATATTCTGTGCTTTACATTCACGCAATTTCTTTCGGTAATTGTGAATCAAAGTTCTGTTAACAACTAAAGAATTTACATCCTGTCCTAGAGATTGAGCAATAACAACAATTAAATGTACAGATTTTCGGTCACTCAATTGACATTGATCCAAAACGGCTGCTACTTTCGCTCACAATTCCACAACTTTTCTTCGAGGCAGATGGGCCACCTCCGTTTGGCGCAAGGTCAAGAAAGTCGTTCTGAGAATCTTTTGTTAAAATATTGGAATAGGTCCCAATACTTTTTTGGCTTAAAATTCGAAGTGTTTCTTCATCCCCACTCCACGGTTTGACCTTGAGAAAAATTGCGTAACCTTAATGTTTTGATATTACATTTTCTTTTTTGACCACATTTCGAAGCATTGATCGGTGTTTTTATTAGGTACTTACTCAATCGATCTTTTTCCTCTTCGCTTATTTGTAATCGTCGTTTTAAAATTGTTTTTTTTTCTGCCTGTGCTTTTTCTTGAATATCGCGGTGGGATTGGACTAAAACTCTTTCTGCTCTTCACCGATGTGTTCTAGTATGTTTCCAGATGAAACATCCAATAAATTTTGCAATTCAGATGTGAATTCTTCTTCTTTTGGAGTATTTGATACTTTGCCTGCATTTCTTTTTCGTAGAGACCCTCAACCACATCAGCGCTTTGATAAAGCGTTTTAGTAAGCAGATGAGCTTTATCCCAAAAAATTGCCACTTCTTTGGTAACAAGAATAGTAGACTCCCGTAAGCTTAAATGTAGTGAACGGAGATTGAAAAACAAAACCTTCAAAGATTGTAATTTAAAGGGGAGTTTATTCTCATAAATTTGAGTATCGACGTCACCAATCAAAAAAATGTTTGGGCAGATTGGATAATTCGTTCATGATAGTGCCCGTCTAAAAACAATAATGGTGAACTTAATGGTTTTATGTCAATTACAAGAATTTTGCACACATTTCACTACTGGTTCTTGTCAATTTTGAGGTTAGAATTGGCTTTGAGCAAACCCAATTGATGAGCGGAATTATACCGACGCCCGATAATACGGAGCCCTACTTGATCGACAACACGATGTAGAGTTTTTGTCGTTGTTTTGTCATTTTGAACCCTGTTCAGACCAGATTATACAGCAATTCTACCCAATCCAACAGGCCTTAATTTTTTTTCAGTTATTTGCGTTTCTGTATGAAACATTTATACGGTTTTTGAAATTTTTAACGACCTACTATGTGCCGAAAACATTAAGTAAGGACAAAGTAGGAAAAACCAATGGTTAATCAATGGGGAAATGTAAACCATATTTTTTTCCATTTTTTTCCTATCGAATTAGGGGTCGGAATGAATTCGATTTGAACATGTCCATATTAACGGCCACCCTAATACCGACCGCTACGGCAATTTGTATTGTGATTGGTCGATTGCCTTCCCGCTATCAATTTTTTAATTTAGTTGGCATATTTTCCAGGTCCATTGTTTGCTTCGGTGCGCTGTATATCCTAGTAGTTTAAGGTTTTGTTTTTAAATAGCAAGTATACCATGATATTAGAATTTTTGGATTAAAATAACAAAGTTTTCTCTAAAATATAATATAGGATATTCTATTACAAATGGATCAACTTGCTTTTATAGTAAGCTCCCTAAATGCTGTATAAATATAAGCAATGTACACAATTTCCGTTTTTAAACTATAATTTTTAATTCTTTAAGATGCGGGAATTTCTTCAGTAACTTTATCTTTTTTGCGCTGACAAATCTGTGGTGCCTTAATATTTCTCAAGAATGTGTAACTACAATATAAAATAACTGTTAAATATGGGTTTAAAGTTGGTAAAATCTTAACTGTTTCTGTAACTGCACCCAGTGAGATCTTTTGAAGGTGAACAGAAAGAAGATGACGACTCCATAAAGTACGTTGCAAAAATCAACAATGTAAGCTAAAACTGGGGGCACATCACCAACTTGCCATTCCCAGAAGAAAGACATGGCTTCCAGAGACCAATTACCGCCCATGGCCAAAAGTAGTTTTAGAAACACCTTGAATCTATACATAAGAATTCAATATAACCGTCACTCTAATTTATATTTATTTTACCTTTGTTCGTCGTCGCTATTGGATTTATTTTCGCCTTGTCGAAGCACGGCGGTGTCTTTCTGAGTCTGTTTTATTTTCCAAGCGGTTAATCCAAAAAACACTACGTTAACAATTATGATCGTCAATAAAGGTCCGTAGAAATACAGCAACAAACCCATATTTTCTATGAAATTCTAGATATAACAGCAAGCACTTTATAACAATATCTATGTACCTTGAAACCAGCATTTTGATTCGGCAAATAATGGATTATACCAAGCGTCATAATCTCCGAAAATTGTCAACATCACAATGATTATCACTTGCAGAGCGCCTAATCCGTACGCGTAAGCAAAATACAACCAAAACCGTTTCATTTCGGCTTTTTTACGATCGCGCCCATACCCACGAGTTCTTCCGCTACAAAAAGAAACGTTTTGTTACACTATACAAGTGTGGCCAGTAGAGTCCTCATCATATCAGGTTTTTTTATCTTGATCGAAGCACTATGTTATGCCAAAGTCAAATTTGGAATAAAACCTCTTATAATGAAGACTTCATTGGCCACACTTTTGGTTACACCAGTACCTAAACGTTAACCATATATCGATAGACATGGCGTTGGTCCATAAGAACGACGATATAAAACTAAATACACAAATCATACCTGAAGATTAAGAGTTGACCGGTATTTTTTTTACATTTTCAGCGTGACTCACCTATTATAAAACAATATGTTCTATCAAAATCTTTGTAATACTCGATTGTTATCAGAGTTGCATAAGCGCAAAACAGAGATAGTACAAAACCCATCAGGCATTTAGTATGAATCGATTTCACCGGTAGTAGAAGGTGAACAACAAATGTCACAAATAGAAACGGCAATGATACAATCATACCTAAAAAGAAACTCATTAATAAACTCTGATAACCGTTACAGTAACAAGAGAAACTTACCCACAGCATAGACACTGCCGCTAAGTAATTCTTCCCGAATACATAGGTAAGCAGACATTCCGATATCTTCAAAGTTTTCGATGCAGTACTCATCGCTATCGTGAAGAGTTTGTAAATTCGTAGTCCATAATTTTCCATCGGATTTTATTTCGAATTGATCTTCATCGTACTCTAAAGGATGGAGACGATAAAAATTAGGCTCGCATTTCATAACTCCATATTTGTAACAGATTTTTGGAATCTTGTTCTCAAATTCAGTACTTATATTAATTCGGAAGTTGTCAACACCGATGTTTGTACAGTTTACCTCTTCGCCCGGTATTATGTGTTTAGGACTGCAACATTTTCGAACGCATCCGATGGTGTCGTCGCAAACACAATTGGGTTCTGCATTACGCAAAGAAATTTCAACATTTTCACAACAGACGTAAAAAACGACCGACGAAGCAATTAATAACAAAGCGCATAAAAACTTCATAGTAACAATAACTATTGAGAGTAAAATTCTCTAATGAGAGCAAAATGATTGGAATGTTTTTTGGTCCGGATAAATACTTTCGATAGGAGAAAACCGCAAACGTGTAATTACTTCCTGATATTGGAAGCTAATAACAATGTAGGTATGTAGTACGTTATTATTAGAAATTTTGACATCTAAATTTAGATTATTCTTATGCGCACATTGGATATCATTTATCTGTGTCTTCTTTGTTGTTTCAATCTTTAGTCAGATACGCGATGACTGAGGTATTCAATTCAATTTTAGCAACATATGGAAAACTTTAGAAACTAGAAAAGGTACTTGTCTATTAACGACCTTAATTTTCACGGTATTTTGCACTCAATTTTGGAGCTCAGCATATTTTCCAATCAAGTCCAAACTTTTATCACTTTAAATAAATAAACTTATCAACTTTGTATTTTTAACAACATTAGATACCCGCACTGCCCCTAGTCAGTGGACTGATTTCTGAGATCATATCACCATTTTAATTTCCATAAGTATATTTACGATAGGTATTTTTGAGTACTTCTTATCAGTGAAATCAGTCTCACCATTAACACAATGTGTATAAGATTTTATTTTAAAAATAATTGGATTTTGTCTTTACATTGAGTAAGACCATTGGCATTTCAGAGTGATATTCTAAGAGCCATTAGTTGGTTTACTAATGAAGATTGTTAACATATTGAGAACTATTCTATTCTGTTAAATTAGTTGATTGAACATTATCCTAGTACTCTACAAAAAAAAACGTGGATTTTATTGAATAAATCAAAAACTGCTTATTCTAGTGTGTATACTATAGCCGCTGGTTGGATCAGAGAAAGAACTGAGGTTGTCGTTTCGTATTTAAATGCGTTTATTTTTTGCACTTACAGTAGATGCGATGAAATATTTACATGCATGAATGAAAGTTGCGTATGTCATCGAATACACTCGTAGCGTACGGGATGCAGCGTTTGCAGTATTAGGCGCCGTTTGTTTTACATACCACCAAGCGAATTGTTGACCGAGTTGAGTGCTAGCGACGCACCGTCGTGCTGACCTCTGGTCAGCGTCGTGAACTGGTCGATACAAATTGGGTGTCGAATTGAACTGGACTTGAATTGATTACCGAACTTAACTTAACTCACTATCGAACCGTGCTAAATTCGTAACTCGTGACTGAACTTAAAAAAATTGTCTATCGATCCTATTTCATTTTATATGCGATAAATAGACTGATTGCTTTGTGTGCGAGATCGTGTAAAATATCTACCTTGTCGTCAGCATTTCTTAATCGGGTTTGTTATGCTGAGTGCGCTTTCCGCAATCCGCGCGTAGCTTCATGCGGATGTGAAATGACGATGCCGATTACGACGGGTTTGAGAAGGCAACCCCATATGGGCCCTTCCTTACTGGATTAATTCACGATAAAGCGTGTCGGAGGTTCGTGAACAAATTTTTGTATTTGTGGGCTCATTTTCTTGCTAGCGTTATGCTTAATTTAAATGTTTTGGAAAGTGGACTCGCCTGCCGGATTGTGTAATCGTATGTGTTGTTTGGGTCAGGACGGCGTCCAGTAGCGTTGATGCATTTGTAGTAGATATAGTTGCGGAAGCTGCGGTTGCGGGGTTTGTCAGCTTTGTGCGCGAGCTCGTGACTCCGCGCGCCTTGTATACGACAGGCGAATGGACGTCAAAACCAGGCGTCCAAGCTTTGTGACGTGTGTGGGCGGGTATGCGGCTCCAGCGCGGATGTAAGTCGAAAACTTGGGTCTGTGGGTTCCGTGACGTGTATACTACTGCAATTGATCGTTGACGGCTGTGTCGTCGAGACGTAGGGCGCATTTGTTCCTCTAAAGTAGCGGTCGTTGCGTTCGTAGTTGTTGCAGCGATCGTTCGTTTGCGAGTGTTGCAGCGGGTGTTGCGTTTTATCTTATCGGGTTCTTCTTGGGCGGGGGCGTTGATAAAACGTCTTTGTTGGTGGTCCATCAGCCCAAATTGATGTGCGTTACATCTTTGAATGCGGGAAATTGTAAACATTCTTCTATTTTTTTATTTTCTAATCCAGTTTTTCAAACAAAAATCGTAAAAATAACTAAATCTTAAAGGCCACACCTCGCCCGTACGGTACTATTCTTGGTCGGCAACTCAGAAAACTTATTTTACAAAAATGAAAATTTACCCCCAAAAACTCCTAGATTCTTGCACTAAATTTTGCTTTCTTCAAATTAAATCAATTTTTCCACGCTGAATATTTTGGTACCTTGAGTGTCCTGCCAGCTTTACTCATGAGTACAGGAGACCTCACAGCATCCAACGGCACATTGGTAGAAGATTTAATTTTAAAACTCCCCGGAATCGCTACGTTTTCTTCTCTTACTTCTAAAGGATAAATTTGTATGTTTCCACTTGCTGTCTTCAACCTGTAGAGTCTTGCGTGCTCGTCCCTACCTGGCAAAACATCTATTATTCGGCCAAGGGGCCATTCAAACCTTTTTTTATTTTCAGTACCAATCAACACTGTATCACCCACTTCTTTACCCCCTTCTCTAGAAATTAAATTAGTTAAGTATTCTTTGCGAAACCTCGCCTTCAGTGCTTCCTTAATATGTAATGTCTTTTGGTAGGCTGACCGGAGGTCACCTTCCACAATTTTATCAAATTCAGGTAATCTACTGATTGGTAAATCTTTCATAAATAGAGGGAGTAAGTGGCATCAGATCGTCGGGGTCTTCACTAAGTCTTGTCAACGGTCGATCGTTCATCACTTGAGATACCTCACTCAAACACAAAAGTAATTTTTTTCTAGTTAGCTTGGCTGTCTCTTCAACAAATCTCCTTATCAGTCTTTTACACCACCCACCCCACCATACTGGAGGATTGAACTTAAATTTAATTTTTGACACACCAAGCTTTGACTTCATCTTTTTCCAGTCTAACATTTTCATGAGTGAGTTAGGACCCACAAAATTTGTTCCGTTGTCACTAAATATAAGAGAGGGTCGTCCAATAATACAAGTGAATTTATTTAGTTACTTTAGAAACTCTTCTGTAGATACAAAATCTACTAAATTTAGATATACTCCATGATACACTGCACAGGTATAAATCACAATCACAATTTCTTTCCCCATTTGAGAATCATAGGGTCGGCCAAATCCACACCTCTTGTTTTGAAGACATAAGTGGTTTGAACCCGTTCAGGGGGGAGCGGGGCTGTGGCAGAACTCAATTTCTTTGCTGAGAATCTTTGACACATTACACATTTGTTAATGATGGCACTAACAGATCTTCTTGTTTGTGTGATCCAATAATGTTCACGCAACTTGGACAGCACTGATTGAGAACCGGTGTGGCACAGTGCTTTATGCAAAAACTCAATAATTTATCAATCAATTATTTAAAAATCTTATTACCCAGGCTTGGACCTTAATGTTTTTTACATAACACAAAAATTTCAATTTTCTCGTTTCTATACACGCGTTCACTGTAGATTTGAGTTTAATTTCTTTCGTCACAAGATCTTCATTAGGTATTTCTTTAATGGCAAGCCATTAGTTTTGATTTCTACTCAGCCATGCAGGGCCCTTCCACTATCTTGGCTCGGACAATCCTTTGAGAGCGCATCCTCTCGATGGAAGATCAGCTGGATTCAGATTCCCCAAGAGTTTTCTCTTCTGATCTAGGAAAATGCTGTTGTTGAGTCACTCCAACAGTAAGTTTGTATATTTTTAAACAGACGCTACCCATCTCTCACTGTATTTAACATTCTGGCTTCTATAAAACATCCTAATAGTTCCAGCCGAGGAATGATAATTTTCCTTGACTTTGCTAATGGCGCTAACCGTAATTTCGCCATTAGTAACTGTACTGTGACCTGTACTTCACAAAGTAGAATAGAATACCACAGCTGCATAAGCGTTCTTGCTGGCAACTGTAAATAAATGTAATTGTACATTCACCATATCTTCATTATAATTAATCCATCGGGGTACACGCATCTTAGATAAATATTCTTCAACCTCTGCAGACCAGGCCAAACATTTTCGTTTTTGCTCATCAGACCATTCTTCATCCCATCCAATCTGATGAGCCCAAGAGTCTTGTAGCATTAGCTTCAGTTGAAGGATTGCTGGTGAAGTAATATCCAACAGGTCAAATACACTAGCAGTCATTGCTATCACATTTCTTTTATTTATTTTTAAATCATGTTGTATGGTAGGGGTTTGACATAATAAACAATCTTCTTTTTTGTTCTACAGCATTCCTAATACCATAGTTTTGGAGTCATCTAGATTAGGATCTAGATTTGTTTTCCACATCGTTAAATCCATTTTTGCATCGGCAAGAATTTCAGTAGCTTCATTTTTAAATTCCAAATAATCTAATTTACTGTGTACAGACACAACACAATTATGAACATATAAACATTTTTTGAGCATTTTTACTGTTTTGGATTTTTCAACAGGAACGCAGGTCAAATGGTAATCTAACACAGCTGCTAAAATAAATGGTGAACACGACATCCCAAAAACCACTCTACAGTACCTCAGGACGATTAGCCTATTCTGGTCATTCCACCATAAAAATTTTTGATAAGATCTATCTCGTTTATCAACACTTATCATCAGGAAAGCCTTCCTGATGTCTGATATGACACCTACTTTTCTCTTGCGAAATCTTAGTAGTATAGACAGGTTAGGACCTGTTTCAACACATTGATTTAAAGAAGGTGCTTGTCTTTCATGCGCAAATGCATCGAAAACCGGTCTTACAGGGGTTGTAGTACTACTAATTTTGAACACAGGTCGATGAGGTAAAAAATGTTCCGTCTTACCCTCATCTCTATGCAACTCGATTATACCCTCCTGAAGCTACTCCTGAAACACCGCATTGTATGCCTCGGTTTAATTTCTTAGTCGCGGTTTCCAATTTTTTTAAAGCACACGCCTTGTTATGATCTTTGTCCCGTTTCAATCCTTCCTTTAACTTTCTTAACACGCTTTGTTCGTGTTCCCAGCTACTCTCCTTTTTAATGGTATTTTTTATGCCCAATGTTTCAAGGCGCCACAAATCTGTTAGGGACTTATCTGCCTGAACAAACAACCAATAAACTTTACTCGGACACGTGTTTCAATATCGATACTCGGTTCGCTGATGATAATAGCTTAGCTATTGAAACACGTGTCTGAGTAAAGTTTTTTGGTGCAGTTTTTGGTGTTTTTCTGTTTGTTAAATAGACGCTGCAGTTTAGTGTTCCATTCCTTTGAACGTTATGATACTGGTTCCACATTTTGTATCATTTGACCACTGTTGGTCCATTCAAAGATAGATTCCACTGCTATGAGTCCACACTTCAGCTTCACCATTCTACCAGTCATTAGATTGGATAGGTCATTTCCTATTAACACTTAGTTCTATCCATATCGTTTATGAAAATGTTTTCATCATTTAATTCTTCGATCCACATACCATAAGGGATCTTTGGATAGTGTCCACAGATCTTGTCTTCGTTTGTGAGCTCCACCAAATGAGAAGTCGTATTATCTAAGCTCACCAATTCAACTTGATATAATTTTTACACTTTGTTGAAAATTTTCTCCCTCCAAATAATGTAATGGTTAGATCATATTCCGCAACTATAGGACTATCTAGTGATGCAGCAGCACTAGTCTTTATATATGATTTATTACTTCCTTTATCAAATAAGAGTCTTGCATTCATTGTTTTATTACCATTCTTCAGTTGAACTATTACAGTCTTTACTAAAACCAAACCCTCACTTGATTAAAATTAGTTGTCGCACTATCTTGACTTGTTATAGTGTTTTCATTTGCCACAGGTGAGTTGTGTCGTACATTTGTTTGTGCATCTCTGTTTATATTGCACATTATCGGGTAATGCCGTTCACATTTTACTAATACTGAGCATTTTGAATTCAGATGACCCCTCTTCAGGCAACAGAAACAACCTCCAGCATCACTTGCAAACTTATTTTTCTTCTCAAATGAAAACAAAATGGCAACCACACAATCTTGACTATTATGTCCATCCTTTTTACAGAATAAACAAGGGGAAAACGCCATGTATAGACTTTGACTAGTGTGAGGACTTTTGTTGCCACTTAATCCACAGCTTTGACGACTCTTTGTGACTCACCCACATGAGAATTCCTACAAGAGGAACTTTTCGCCTCTACTGGCTACCCTTTTATTAATTGTATGCGTTCCTCACTTTTAATCTATGGTCTCAAAATTTTTAAAAGCGCAAGCAGTCTTTCTTCTGACTTCACAGGCTTCTCCTCATCATAACCAGAGTCAGGAGTCCTTTGCCACACACGTAACAAATCAGCTGGTAAACCAGCCTCAATTAAAGTCACTAAGAAGGTACTCTTTTCTAAAACCACATTCAATGAGTCCAATGACCTCAATTGCGTCTCAAGGTCATCGTACATAGACGATAATTCTAGTTTCTTCTCAACTGAATCTGAATGCGATTTTTCATCAAAATCACTAGAATTTTTGATTCCAAATCGACTAATTTTTCTTGTTAACACCTTCATATTCAGTATGTTTACATACATACGTACAATTTTTATAATGTTTGATTTTGGTTTTGTGCAGTTAGTGATAACTAACAGGTAACTACAGATTTGTGTCAGTAATTTTAAGGTAAGTCCCTCCTTCCGGTGAACATAGGCTGGAAGCTAATTTACGTGTGACATTCTTTAGTGCCAACTTGATTTTGATGGAATTTATCTATTTTTATTGGCGGTTTTGCAACCATTTACTCCGACCGTTTTAGGCAATGTATCTTACGAACCCCTTCTCGCTGAGCTACGGTGAAACACCTATTCAATTCAAAATTGTAGTTCACTTATTTTTGCATGTAACATATTGAATTGAAATTATTTCATCTTTATGCTTGAGTTGAATATTTATTAAATCTTGTTAGAGATACTTTGTCCTTGTGTTTTTAGCAAGAATATTTTTTAGAAAAGAATATTCTTTGGAGTACGTACAAAATATTATAAAGGCCAAACAACACATTTTATTATATAATTTGCTTATTACACAAATACTATAGTTAATGCAGTAGTACATAACAATTTCAATTAATTCAACACACTTTTATGTTAATTAAAAATAAGATGTTTTGTGCTAATGTTTAAAATTTATTTCTTGCATTTTAGATTCATGACTTTGATTAATTTTTTCTATAATAAAAGCAATGGTTGCTAGCAATACACCAACAATCCAAAACACAAATGGAGAGATTAAGTGTTCCAAACCAAGAGCAACATTTTGACGAAATTCCTTTGTCAATCTCTGATTTAGATGAAATTGTAGTTGATTATCAATCAGCTTACGAAGAAAGGCATGCGTACCGGTTTCAATCAATGTGGACATTAAATTAAATACAGTGTCAATAAAATAGCATAGGGATGGCGATACTACCACTTCTTTGTACGAGCCGGTAATAGAGTTGTCGACAAATTTAAAGATTTTTGACTTGTAAATTACTTGAAATACTTTGAAATCGTCATTTAAAAACAGGTGCGAATCTTTTACATGCGGCTCATCTAGAAATGACTTTGAATAAAATTTAGGATTGTGGATTACTAACATGTTTCGAATTTTGGTGTATAGTTCTTCGGAACCGCTTTCAATTTTGAAATAATGATTGTATAATTTGTCTGAAACCAATATACGGTGGTTGCTACTTGCCAATTCTTCCAGGGTAGTAATTGGTTTTTCATACTGAGTAGTAGTTAAAATGTTGATTAAGTTAAAGGTAAAAGCCGTTTGAATATGAATGGAGTAGATAACGTAGCAAATGAAAAGGAATTTTAGACTTAAAGCGACAGGCGGTTGTTTTAGAGAACCAAACAATGTCAGCGAGAACAAAGTGATGAGTGTCGATGAAACACTGGCACTGTCAGATGTTAGTTTTAACAAAAACCACCAAATAATTGATGTTACAAAATAGGATATCAATATTGCGACCCAAACATTATTTTTAAATATTATTTTCAAAACTTCAACGGATTGCAATTTTCTTGGGGAGGGCACCACCCAAACGAAATCTTCATAGTGGACAATAGGGCCATTATAAGTTTCTGGGATGTCTTTCAATGGATGAACAAACAAAAAAAAATTATTATTTTTGATGAACGAGGGTCTTAGTTAAGGTAGCGTTTAAGTGTAATGTTATTGTTTTAATAATTGCCTTACTAATGTCTGAATTGAATAATAACTTATTTTTCTCTTCTCCCTTAAGAGTAAATTCACAATTTGTGAACTTTCTTAACAATTTTGGAAATTGGATACGTATTTGGGATGTACATTCTTGATCGTGTACGATAAATGCTTTTTTACCACATTGATTGTCTGCTGCTTGTGGATCACTGGTATATACATGTATATTGTAGCCACTTTGGTTTCTGATATATGAAATTACCACTGCGTTAACAGCTCCCATAATCCATAAAGCTTTAAATATGATATGGACATTTTGGAATGTAGTAACAAAAATATATGTTGCTCTACGGGAATGAAAGTTATTCCATAACACACTTTTATGAAAAGATACTAAATATTTGACTATAATCTTATAGACATTCTCATGTATGATGATAATGGGTTTGTAATTCAAGTAATTTGTAAATCTTGTAATCGTAATGTTTTTCATTAAATTTACGATTACGTAAGGATGATTAGTTTCATCTACAAAGCATCTATTATTGTCATCCATTTTAGAAAAAATAACGTTTCTTCTTGTTTAAAGTTATTTCGAATGATGTTGTCGACACATACTTTTAATTGATCGTTTTTCATTTCATCAGCAATTGATACACGCACAAAACACAATACGCTTATTACAATTAACTTGAACATACTGCAAAATTAATTAGTTACTATTAAACAAAAGGTAATTACTTAAATTTAACTCTACGTACGATAGCAATTTATAAAATTGACTAAACGTAATGTAATTGTTCTTATACAGTATAAAATACTAATCAATAATGCAAATAAGCAACTCCAATGGTACGTAATTTAGTAAAAACTAATTTAATGTTTATTTAACCTATTTATACCGAACGGGTCATTAACGACTCACGGCGGCGGTTATTTTTTCCTTGATTACCTATAGATTAAGTTACTTCGTGTTAACATAACAGTTTTAGTAAAAATTGTTAAATAATATGTTTGTGTGATCAATCCACTAAGGAAGTATCCCTGTGGGGTTGACATCTCAACCCATTCAAATCAACAGAAACTCTACATCTGCGTATTACGTAGGAAACGCGGAAATCACGATTGCAAGTAAGCAAGCGCGGTCAGCATTTTTTAAGGGCCTTGCTTACTAAGCAAACTAACCTACTTCGCACGTATAAAACGAAGTAGGTACGACAACAGAAATAAGTTCGAAGTTGATTTCAGAATAACAATCAGTTTACCATCAGTTCAGTTTAGTTGGGTCCGCAGTTTACCAGTACGAGTACAGTCTAGTCAAATCATCAGTTGAAGTATCGGCCCGTTTCAAATCCATCGGCCCAATTCAACCCGGCCACGGACGCATGATACCACAATCAGGTATCCCCGCACCGCATATAGTACGCCAATTACTATGTGCTGACATACACCGTCTTCATTCATAAATGTAAATATCAAGATTGTCAGAAATAGGACAAACTGGTTTAGCAACAAAGATAGTGATGCGCTCTGTACATACCCTTTAGAAACAAAACTCAAAAACATCGGCGGTGATATGGAGAGTATTAGATTTACCTCGTGTTACATCTTCCTAAGACATAGAAACATAGACTTTACCCAACAACTGCAACAGATGAAAACTGATAAATTTCATCTTTAGAAAACTATTGTCAGGGATTCCTGGTGACCTTTATGAGTATATAGCCTTGCCATGGTAAAGAGAGTTTTACCATGGTCAATTGTATTTCTTCCCTACGCGTAGGACTAAAATGATACCAGAACAAAAATAATTTTCTACAGAGGATGCCAGACAATCTCTCTGACAAATGGAAATATAAAGTGGAGTAAACCCAGTTATTGCTAGAGTATCTATCATTACTAACTCTACAACCACAACACCAGGGTCACTAGGAAACTCCGCAGAAAAGTGAGGAAGAGACAAAACTCAAAAAACCCAGAAAAAACATAATTGGCCAGAAGAACCAAAAGGCCAAAATCGGATGGCAGTACACCTTCCTCAGCCAACAATAGAACAAGGTTTGCAGAGGACAACAAAAGACTCAGTACTTCAACTAGGGTAATCTACTCCTATAAAGCGTCAACCAAAATGGTGGTATCCTTAGATAACGACCCCGAATGGAGAATTACATCACAGGTCCAGGGTTTAAAAACAGTTGTCAGTAACAAGGTATTGTATATAACTTGCGCGGATCAAAACTCCACTACATAGATAAAGATGCATTGGAGAGAGCTACACTCCGGATTGAAAAACCGGGAAAAGTCAGGAAAATCTCTAAGGATGCCCAATAGACCCCTTGACTTAACGGAAATTACTTTAACAAAAATACTACTACTCTTTGCAATCCAAAACAAAGACCTAAATACCACAATAATTTTCTCATCTGCTGAGAGCCAAGGACAAAAGCTTGTTCTCAGGATTAACGAAAAGTTACGGAGTCTTAAAATAACAGTAAAGTTACTTCAGGTAAACCTCCAGCATAGTAGGGCGGCAAATTCAGCCATGAACAAAGTGCTTTGAAAAGGACAAGCGGGCATGGTTCTGATCCCATACGTACAGAGGATTAAACTGATGTACTTTCTCACATAACTCTCTCAACCCCATTCCAATACACAAACTCTACATCCGCGTATTACGTAGGAAACGCGGAATCAAAACATACGATTGCAAGTAAGCAAGCGCGGTCAGCATTTCTTATCGGCCTTGCTTACTAAGCAAACTAACCTACTTGGCACGTATAAAACGAAGTAGGTACGACAACAGAAATAAATTCGAAGTTGAGTTCAGAATAACAATTAGTTCGTCATCAGTTCAGTTTAGTTTTGTCCGCAGTTCACCAGTACGAGTACAGTCCAGTCAAATCATCAGTTGAAGTATCGGCCCGCTTCGAATCCATCGATCCAATTCAACCCGGCCTCGGATCTTCAGCTCGACACATGATACCACGATCAGGTATCCCCGCATCGCATATAGTATGTCAATTACGATGTGCTGACATACACCGTCTTTATTAACAAATATAAATAGTATAGCTCAATCACAGTATATCTAAAAAACACTACAAAACCCGACTCGTCCAAATTCTTTCTATGATTCAACCCGGCGTCTAGAGTCATATACACCTAAACGCCACAGTGGTGACCCCTGACATGATTAAATCAGGGAAAGACAAACATTTAAGGAGGAGCAACACGGCAACAACATCAGGTATAATCGCAAAATTTTTTATACCTACGCTACGGCATGAACGAGAAAACGAAACAAAACCACCCTACGCTACGCCGCTGCCGCTCCAACCGACCGTCAACGACAACATACGCCCGTCAACGACAACACTTCGCCACATCACGCCTGCCATGACGACACCCGCCAACACAACACGTGCCATCGCTGCGTCCGCCATAGACATCGTCGGCACCGACATTCTTCTCACGCATTCCATAATGTAACGCACATCAACTTGGGCTGATAGACTACAAACAAAGACGTTTTATCAACGCCATCGCCCAAGAAAAACCCGCCAAGATGAAATGCAATGACCGCTGCAACAACCACAAATGCAACAACCGCTGCAACGACCACAAACGCCAAGACCGCTGTTTCAGAGGAACAAACGATCACGACGCGCACTACGTCTCGACGACATAGCCGTCAACGATCAATCGCACTTGCACATACGTCACAGAACCCACAAGCCCAAGTCTTTGACGTACATTCGCGCTGGAGTCGCATGCTCGCCCACACACGTCACGAAGCTTGGGCGCCTCGTTCTGACGCATTATTTATTCGCCTGTCACATACAGGACGCACAGAGCAACGAGCTCGCGCACACAAGCTGTCGAATACAGCACACATAACCCACAAATTCGCCTCTGGAGCAGCAACATCAACAAAACTAAAAGCAGCAACAACAAACCCATCAATCGCAGCATCCACAACAGCGCCAACAAGAAGCGCACCAAACGCAGCATCCACAACAGCGTCAACAAGAGCGCATCGAACGGCAGCATCCGCAACAGCGCCAACAAGAGCGCCACCCACAACGCAACAAGAAGACAACCGCAAAACAATAATTTTTTGCCTATCTTCGCGTAACAATCATCGACACTCTTTATCCTGGATCAATCCACTAAGGAAGTATCCCTGTGGAGTTGACATCTCAACTCCATTCAAATCAACACAAACTCTACATCTGCGTATTACGTAGGAAACGCGGAAATCACGATTGCAAGTAAGCAAGCGCGGTCAGCATTTTTTAAGGGCCTTGCTTACTAAGCAAACTAATCTACTTCGCACGTATAAAACGAAGTAGGTACGACAACAGAAATAAGTTCGAAGTTGATTTCAGAATAACAATCAGTTTGCCATCAGTTCAGTTTAGTTCGGTCCGCAGTTCACCAGTACGAGTACAGTCCAGTCAAATCATCAGTTGAAGTATCGCCCCGCTTCGAATCCATCGGCCCAATTCAACCAGGCTTTGGATCTTCAACTTGACGCATGATACCACGATCAGGTACCCCGCACCGCATATAGTACGCCAATTACTATGTGCTGACATACACCGTCTTCATTCATAAATGTAAATAGTATAGCTCGATCACTGTATGTCTAATAATAATAAACACTACAAAACCCGACTTGTCCAAATTCTTTCTCTGATTCAACCCGGCGTCTAGAGTATATATTTGTTAAAATTCATTTATTTTTTAAAAAACATCATTATATGTGAATTAGTGAAGTGCTGGTCGGATTGTAGAACTACATATTTTTTAAATATGTAGGGTAGTGTTGGAACCTCTAGTACTAGCTTAAATGGAATAACAAAATATTGAAGTCTATTGTCCTAAAAACCAAAATAAAAAAGAATGAACCGCTTAGAATTGGTTCAACGAAGCCACTTCGATTGGGATAAGCGTGCTTTACTATTTTCGAGTGGGGTAAGAGTGGACAAGTTGCGATATGCAAATGGACTTTGGCGACAACCGGAATTGGGATTCCATATCATGATAATTAACTAGACCAATGGTGCAATCTAATCAAAAATGAATATGGACCTTGGGCACGTGAATAGAAGCTACATGAAGCATTAACCAATGACAAATTAGACCAATGCCAAAATCTAATAAATATGAACATTGGACTGGTGAATAGACGAAAAAAAAATAGTAGGTTAAAGAAAATAATGGAAAAACAGATAATCAAGACAAGAATACAAAATATTGCTGAACTTCAGATGACCTTCAGATTCGTAATCCATAATATTGCTTCATCCGTTAAATTATGAATGTTTGGAAACCCTCCTTTAAACTTCGTTAATTGACAATCCTCTACAATATGTGTAACGGTCTCTAGTTCGTTTCCACAGTCACAATTTGGATTAGAAATCGCACCACATTTAAACAACATAGAGTTGCATTTTGAATGGCCTGTTCTTATGCGACTTACTTTTGACCAAATTTTTCCTTTTTGATCAAAGCCCGGAACTTCTATGTTGGATCATCAATGAGATGTTCATTACAATATCATAACTCCAGATCATAATTGTCTCCACTCTTCAACTCTTTTAGCAGGAGCGTTGTCAATGTCATTCCAAATTGGTAAGTTTTTGTTAAGTTGGCATTTATTCTATTTTCGTTTTAACGCAAGCTTTTGTCAAATGTTAAACACCCTCAACGGTCCAAAATTTTTGTCGGACAAATTATTTTTCGCGAGTATTACTAATTTTTCTTGCGATTACTTTTTTTAAATCAAATCTGGGTGACTTACTGCTACTTACTTCAATCGTTAAAAGAATCGTTACTTTGGTGGAATGGACCTATTTGGTTTGCTGATAATATTTCTTGTTGGACTAAAATTCAATCTGCTGGTTACTGAAATTCTTGAGATAAAAGAATCATCAAGAAACTTCAGTGCTACCGAATCATTTTTTCTACTTCACGCTTTTTATGTATGTAGAGACTACAAAGAATTATAACGTATTGTTTACGTTTTCATTACAACTGGGTACATGCAAAACATAAACGTTTGCTCTGTTCTCTTACTTCATTCAGTTACTATATTCTCTAAAGGTTAGAGTAAAGATTTGAATCTTTTCCACTATACACGTTTGTTGAGTCTCTGACACCTTTATTGATTTTAATGAAATATTGCGAGTAAATGGTTGTTTTTAAAATTTGCAGTTATTTACAATAAATAGCAACCTATACTTTTATTTGGTAAACATCATCTGCCCAAGATTATAATCAAGCATGTGAGGCTCTTACATGCTACTTCCCAATTACCCGTTCTAAAAACAAAAGCACGACCAGCATCATACAACCAGAGCAGGGACGCTTCTATGCGAACATCGTGGAAAATTAAACGTCGACATGGTGGGTGTCACAGTTAGGTAGAGGCACCAGAGCTTCTAATGCTAACAATGACAATGATATGTGACGGTAATTTTTACTAGCGTCGTTCATACCGAATCAATGGTTAGATTTTCTGCTAATTGTAGCGCTGTTTGCCCCTGGCGACAAGCAACCAAACATACTTTTGAAAAGTGTTGACAGCTCTGTTTATTTTATTCTACTATTTTTGTATGAGCACTGTGAATCCGTATTTCGTTTATACAGTGTGACTCATTTTGAATGGAAACACCCCTGTAAAATTGGGAGTTATTAATAGATATCGGCCAATTTTTTTTTAAATGTCAAGCTATAACAGATCTACTTCTGGACAAAATTTTAAATGTTTATTCCAATTTTCAAGGCATGCTACGATACTTTTTCTTAGACGAAATTGAATATTTTTTATTAGCGATATTTTTAAAATAAAAATTTCTACGCCACTGGATTCAGAGAGGCTTCAAATAGCTATGACCAAAATTTTATAAAAATAAGTTTATTAATAACAAAGTTATGACTACTTAAAGTTCGAAAACTCATTATGCTAATTCGTAACAAAATAACACCCTGTATCAATAGATGGCCATGGAAATTATTATTTATTGTTTAGTACTTATTAGAATAAGTCGGAAATGAAGAAAAAAAATTAAAGTATCATCAGAATTTATTAAAAATCACGGAATTACATTTAACTTTTAACGACATTAAGTAAAGCATAATATTTCGATTTAAATCTTAGTTGCCATGGAAATTTGCTACTGTTTGACAGATGTGATCAATTTCAGTGACATTGTAGTATCAGTAATATAATTTACTTCCAGTTGATATTTTATTGTGTATTATGGCTGAAAGATTAAGTTTAAGAGAGAAAATTGAAATAATACGTCTTGTAGGAGACAATGACAGAAGTGCCAGAGAGGTTTGCAGAATATTTAATGAAAGACATGGTGATCGACGTATTAGCTGTGGCACGGTGAATAAAGTAAAAAACATATTTAATGACACAGGTGCAGTATCAAGAACCCTTTTAAAACTAATCCTGTGCAAAGGGTAAACAGAAATGATCAACCAATTTTAGATTATTTTAGAAATAATCCTAATACCGGTTTAAGAGAAGCCAGTATAAATTTGAATATTCATCGAGAAACCATTCGGCGATGTGTCAAAAGAAACAATATTAAACCTTTTAAACCGAAATTTCTGCACACTTTGCGAGAAGGCAACGAAGTATTACGTTTGGAATATTGTTTATGGGCCCAAGGAGAATATTTAAATGACCGTAATTTTCTAAAAATGTGATGTTTACCGACGAAGCCACATTCACTACAAATGGTATAGTTTCATCACAAAATTGTCGCTATTGGGCAAGTGAAAACCCCACTGGGTAATAAATTGTAAAAGCCAATATTCCCAAAAAATTAACGTCTGGTGCGGGATACTCAACGAAAGAATTATTGGTCCTTTCTTTTTGAAGTGAACATTAACGCGCAGAACTTTTTTAAATTTTTAAATACGGATTTGTGGGATGCCATCCACGAGATTCCAATTAACGAACGATTGAATTTACGTTTCCAGTTAGATGGGTGTTCAGTCCATTATGCCAGACTTGTGAGGCAATGGCTGGACGACCATTATCCAAACCGATGGATAGGCCGTGGTAGTTCGTTAATACATTGGCCACCAAGATCTCCAGATCTAACAATTTTAGACTTCTTTTTCTGGGGACTACTCACACAAAAAGTTTACAAAACCCGCCCAAGAGACAGAAACGAACTTTGTGCAAGAATTCGACAAGCATGCCAAGAAATTACCCCTCAAGTACTGAGAAAAGCAATTAAACATATCCGAAAGCGCTACGAAAAATGTATTGAACTGAATGGTGGATTGGTAGAAAGAACTAGGATATGAAATCAAATGTTTTCCATGGCCATCTATTGATACAGGGTGTTATTTTGTTACGAATTAGCATAATGAGTTTTCGAACTTTAAGTAGTCATAACTTTGTTATTAATAAACTTATTTTTATAAAATTTTGGTCATAGCTATTTGAAGCCTCTCTGAATCCAGTGGCGTAGAAATTTTTATTTTAAAAATATCGCTAATAAAAATATTCAATTTCGTCTAAGAAAAAGTATCGTAGCATGCCTTGAAAATTGGAATAAACATTTAAAATTTTGTCCAGAAGTAGATCTGTTATAGCTTGACATTTAAAAAAAAATTGGCCGATATCTATTAATAACTCCCAATTTTACAGGGGTGTTTCCATTCAAAATGAGTCACACTGTATATAAAGCAGAAAGTGTTTTCTGTCTATAATTTATTGAACCACATTTTTGTTAGGTACTGGTACTTTTCATCTCAGCTTTAGGACCAAACCATTTTTATGTGTGTCAGCTATAGGTGCATTTTAAATCATTCTAAAAAAATAGAAAAAACATCAACTTGGTAAATAAAAGCTTTTTAGTGTGATATAATGATAGAAAAAAGTTTTTTTCATTAGTATGATGAATCAAACGCGACAAGTATTTAGTCCATGGCCAAGATTGACCAAACACATATGAAGAAAACGCTTATGATTATTGACGTGGAGGAGAACACATATAATCACGAGTAAATATAACCTGTTTAAAAATAGTCTAGCTTTTGTAACACTTAACGCCTACTATGTTGACAAGCTGTGTAAAAATAATGTTATCGGCACTGATTGGTTGAGGGGTAGAGTCCGAGAAGCGGAATAACTCTTCCGCTGTAGTTTTAGCGATAGTCAATCAATTTTTTAAGCAGACTAAATTGCAGGAGCACATAGATTAATGCTTCAATTGCGGTAGGTTCGACCACTCGGAAAAAAAACATGATAGACGTAATAGAATAACCACTAAATTCAGCCACCATGACTAAACTTGCTCCATCACAGAGTTAAAACAACTTTAAGGCACAATACCTGTTTAGACCTTAACTGTGGTGCAAGAACTAAATATCAAGATTGTCAGAAATAGGACAAACTGGTTTAGCAACAAAGATAGTGATGCGCTCTGTACATACCCTTTAGAAACAAAACTCAAAAACATCGGCGGTGATATGGAGAGTATTAGATTTACCTCGTGTTACATCTTCCTAAGACATGAAGACATATAGACTTTACCCAACAACTGCAACAGATGAAAACTGATAAATTTCATCTTTAGAAAACTATTGTCAGGGATTCCTGGTGACCTTTATGAGTATATAGCCTTGCCATGGTAAAGAGAGTTTTGTCATGGTCAACTGTATTTCTTCCCTACGTGTAGGACTAAACTGATACCAGAACAAAAATAATTTTCCACAGAGGATACCATACAATCTCTCTGACAAATGGAAATAAAAGTGGAGTAAACCCAGTTATTGCTGGAGTATCTATCATTACTAACTCTACAACCACAACACCAGGGTCACTAGGAAACTCCGCAGAAAAGTGAGGAAGAGACAAAACTCAAAAAACCCAGAAAAAACATAATTGGCCAGAAGAACTAAAAGGCCAAAATCGGATGGCAGTACACCATCCTCAGCCAACAATAGAACAAGGCTTGCAGAGGACAACAAAAGACTCAGTACTTCAACTAGGGTATTGTACTCCTACAAAGCGTCAACCAAAATGGTGGTATCCTTAGATAACTACCCCAAATGGAAAATTACATCACAGGTCCAGGGTTTAAAAACAGTTGTCAGTAACAAGGTATTGTATATAACCTGCGCGGATCAAAACTTCACTACATAGATAAAGATGCCTTGGAGAGAGCTACACTCCAGATTGAAAAACCGGGAAAAGTCAGGAAAATCTCTAAGGATGCCTATAGACCCCTTGACTTAACGGAAGTTACTTCAACAAAAATACTACTACTCTTTGCAATCCAAAACAAAGACCTAAATACCACAATTATTTTGTCATCTGCTGAAAGCCAAGGATAAAAGCTTGTTCTCAGGATTAACGAAAAGTTGCGGAGTCTTAAGATAACAGTAAAGCTACTTCACGTAAACCTCCAGCATAGTAGGGCGGCAACTTTAGCCATGAACAAAGTGCTTTGAAAAGGACAAGCGGGCATGGTTCTGATTTCATACGTACAGAGGATTAAACTGATGTACTTTCTCACATAACTCTCACACACCGCATCCATCTCAGGAACTAGATTTGCTGGTGCAGTACTGATGGGTTTCAAATCTACAGTTGATGGTAGCACTTTTTAGATTTTAATATAAATACTAACAATTTGGAAATAGTAAATAAATGTACTAAACCAACATTCACTAGCACTGTGCAAAAAGATAGACATAACTCTATGCAAAAAGATATAAAAATGAGCTATTAACACTTTCAAGTCATAGAAATCACCAGCACCGGATGGGATTTATCCAGTCGTATTGCAACAATTCTGCGTAGCACTCATTACGGTTCTGCTTAGGTTAACTTTGCTAAAACCCTCTGCTGGTTGCGACGGCCTAAGCATTGCGACTTAGTTGTCGAGACGCGCGACCAGGACGAACGAACAACAAATCTCTCAATACTAAAGATCCCAGATAGGAGGACGCTGTCGCCTTACGGTACGGGTGGTAGCCCCCGGAGTGCCGGACACCCCGCTCGGCTGTGGACGATGCTCTTGGCCCCAGTAGTCACGATTCTGTATTACGAGTTGGCAGGAGTTTGTACTACAATGTATGCAGACGCTGGCTAAAAGGTTCCTAATTTCCGCAGTGCGAGTGGTACCCTGGCGGTTTGGGCCTACGCGTCCTGGAGCTGATAAAGTGATCTGAATGTCATGGGATTAAAATAAGGATATGTAACCGGAACCTTGTGCTGGCTGTGACAATCTAAGTTTTGCAAACTTAGAAGACGTGGCAGCCATGATCTATCATAGATAGATCCCTGGCAAACTAACCTTGGCTTTGATTTTTGTCGTGAGGTGGTAGCACCCGGATCCCGTCCCCACGCAATTGCACGGTAACGCTCTCGTATCGGGTCGGGTATCACGTTCGCGTGAGCCAGGTACTGGGTTAGTGGTTGTAAATGTTGAACCGACACTCAAGGCCCTTAGATAGAGGGTTTGCGAGTGCCCGTTCATTCGCATCTCCTCATCATACATATATAATAACTACGTTATTATATTACTGGGTTGTTGATGGCAACCCCTAGGATGGATGGCGCGTTTTGGCCTCGCAACATCAAAACCGAGTACATGCCGGTAGTACTTGAGTACTAACATGTTGCCCCAGCGGTACTGTTACCGGATTCAGCTGGGAATGGGTCGTAAGAGCGCGCTTAGTATTCGAATTTTATTGGTTTAGATCTGAGTGTCCCTCGAACCCTCTGGTTTCAAAACTGGGCTTGGCATTGCCAAGTTGGCGCGTTGAGTTAGTCAGGGATGTTATACTCAGTTGCATATTGGTAGAGTATAAGAAACAAAGGCATTGGTCGTTAGATTGCCGTTATACAATCGCTATTCCCGACGCTAGAAACACTGACAGCAGACAGAGGAGGACTTCAAGTACGAGGGGCTTAAAGATCCTTGTCTCTGTTCTTGTTGTTTGATGCTCCTTTCGGAGCATCCTGATATAGAGTTACCGACCTAGGCACTGTGGTCCTCTTGTGTAGAGTGACTTTAGAATGGAGCTATTAGAAGGCGACGACCCCTCGAGGTCAAGCATAACTGGATCAAAACAATACGCAGCTCTGTGGCCCTCCCGGCACCTAAACGTCGGTGACTACAGACAACTGCGGATAGAGTTGAGCTGTCCGTCCGTGGTGTACCCAGGGAATGACCGTCAAACCTCGGTTTGCATGGTTGCATGATCCTGGGGAAGCCTGGGGCTCCTTGACGGCTTACTTACGTTCCGTCTATTTCAACGGCGCCCCCATGGGAACAATCACATAGCTGATCGGATGTCGACCATGCGTGTGGGGCTCTGTTTTAGATGGGCGCTCTGCCTCACCAAGCGTGTCTATGTATTGGTCCCGGTACTCCGTGGTTTCGAGAAACAACCCTCTGTAGCTGAAGCATTGTTGCGTTCTGAAGTTTCCAACTAGCAAAGGGGTAATTGTACTAGCGCTAGGGAGGTGGCATCTTGTCGGCTGACAAATTTCAAAACTCTACATCTCTGTAACTTATTCCGGTCAAGTAGAGCTTTCGCATATATGCCAACAACTTGGAGTGGAAACTACATTCTATTAAAATTCGTTGCGTATCTTTCCAAATTTTTCAATCAAAGGTAAAATCTATAAAAATCACTGACCTTTCATACAGTACTTTGAAAATACACACCCATAACTTTTCAGTTTTTTTATCTTTTTATTAGTTAAAATCGAAACAGTTAATGTATAATAAATAAATAAAGTTACACGCTAACTTATAAATACAACAAAAGTTAATAATAAATAGTATAAAAAAATTATTTCATCGTGCTTCTTTCACAAAGAGATATACCCGTCGAGGTGGTCGATGGTGAGTCATATACGCGTACAGTCCTCGCTAAATGTATTTTTCCTATAACCAAATAATATCTCTTCTTTAACAAATTCCATATGGGCCATTTAAAAACAAATATAAAAAATATAAAAACGCCATAGAGCGCGTTACAAAAATCGGTCAAATACCATATGGCCGGATGCACTTTCTCTACCTGCCAATCGATTAGCCAAGATATTATTTCCATAGACCAATTAACGCCCATAGCCATAAATAGTTTCAAATATAAATAAAATCTTTGTTCGTCGCTTTCTTCCGAATTGATTCTATTTTCGTCACGTCTCAGAATCGCCGTGTCTCGTTGGATTAGTTTGATTTTCCAAGACGTTCGTGCAAATAATACGATGTTCGTAATTATGATGATTGTCAGTGGACCATAAAAATATATAAACGTGGGCATCCCAACTAAATTAAAAATTGAATTATTAAAATTAAATATTTTAGGGGCCGTTTATCTAAAGAATAATGAGTTCAGCAAGCACTTAACATTATTTATTGACAACCAAATTTTATCAATTGTAATTGTAACAACCTCCCTCAAATTAAAATCTGCTTTTCACGATGGTCGTGCGCTCGTTTCCTTTAAAACGTTTTAAGACTGGAATTTTGAAAAAAATGTGTTTTAGAAAAATAAGTTAAGATAAAAGTTATGGATAATAAATTCTCCAACAATTTTTCCTCTATAACTTTTTTTGTATAATTATTATTCCTAAAGGTATGACTAAATAAAACCAGGTGAGACGTATATTTTTGGCAGTATAATACAAGTGATGTAGGTTAAGTACTCTTTTGGCTATTCAGATTATAGTCAAGATTTAATTAAATCTCTCGTATTACAAAAAACCAGCTATATACCAAGTTTTATTAAAATCGAACCAATGGGTTTTTTGATATGTCTTTATGGGTGTCCCACGGTGACGAGATATTAGACATATTTCACAGACTACTTCAATTTGAATTTTGAAAATTTGGGTTTAGGCGTTTTCGGGCATGTTCTTTTCAACTAAAATAATGGCGTCTACTTAACGCTTCCGGTTGTACCGGAAGTTGACATCATCTTCGTTATTTTAAATAAAACACCCTGTATATTATTGCAACTTTGGATTTTACGTTAATTTTCAGATAAACTTTTATTAAGGTTTCCTATTTTTAAAGTTAACCGTTTTTGAGATATTTAATTTTTTTCAAAAAAACACTTCCTAATTTAAAGAGATGTGTATGTTACAATTATAAAGTTAAAGAGCTAAAATTTATAGAGGACACAACTGAAAGTCTAAGCTTCCCTCCCATGATTTCATAATTACTTAATTTCATACAGGGTGGTAGAAATGTAGTGCCGAATTTAATCAAGTTCAAACCATCATCAACTTATTTATTTTTAATGGAACACCCTGTATATTATTGCACAAGTTGATGAATAATTTTGTTTTCTTTTATAATGGTATAATGGTTCTCTGGTTTTCAAGGTATTTACTGTTATTCGTGCAGTCAACGGATTTCGCATAATTTCTTGCGAAGATGGCTGTGAAATTTTAGTGGAACTTCAAAACAAGCACCTGTTTATTGTTGTCAATTTAACACAATCATACAGTGAAGGCTTATTTGAGTCTTATTTATTGCTAAATAATGGAAAATAATGAATAACAGTAAATACCTTGAAAACCAGAGAAGATAGGTATAGGGAACCATTATACCATTCGAAAGAGAACAAAATTATTCATTGAGTTGTGCAATAATACCAGGGTGTTCATTAAAATAAATAAGATGATGGTTTGAACTTGATTAAATTCGGCACTATACTTCTACCACCTGTATGAAATTAAGCAATTATGAAATTATGGGAGGGGAGCTTAGAGTTTCAGTTGTAACCTTACTAAATTATACCTCTTTAACTTATTATTGTAACATACACATCTCTTTTAAATTAGGAAGTGTTTTTTAAATTTTTTTTTTGAAAAATTAAATATCTTAAAAAACAGTTAACTTTTAAAATAGGAAACTTAATAAAGTTTATCTAAAAAATTAACGTAAAATTGCAATAATATACAGGGTGTTCCATTTAAAATAACGAATATGATGTCAACTTTCTGTACAACCGGAAGCGTTAGGTGGACGCCATTATTTTAGTTGAAAAGAACATGCTCATAAACGTTTAAAGCCAAATGTTCAACACTCAAATCAAAGTAGTCTGTGAAATATGTCTAATGTCTCGTCACCGTGGGACACCCTGTCAAAAGCGTTTTCCTTAGCTATCAAAATAATTAAACACCATTGATTAATTGTATAAACCAAAAACCAAAAACTGTAAGTAATGGCTTTTTAAATTAGAATATTACCCGTTGTACAAATAGTCTATGTAAGGTTGCAACTTTTCGTGGTTTAACTTTACAACTCTAGCTTACCCTGAAAAATAGGGGCGTGTGAATTGCATGTTTGCTCGCCCTTTGTCGATAGTGAAGAACGTTAGAGTCTTAACTGGCGCACACAACTAAACTTTGTTGAATAGAAGCCGTTCTCAAACTGAAAATAATATTTTAATACACCAGTGAATATTTATTTACATAAAATTGTGAGCACAGTGAAATCAACTAACCAGCAGGAAACTGTGTCTGTTACACCTCCTTAAGATGAAGAAGGAAAGAAAACTAAAACCGAGCTAAACAATCATTTCGACCTCTTCATTTTTTTTCTTTTGTTATTAGTTATTGCAGTTTTAAAAACGTTTGACGTTATATGGATTTATCGTTTTTGTTGTTTGAAGTTGATGTTATAACTGTTCATTAATGTTTCTATTGTTTTAGTTAGAAAGTAGCACTCGTGAAATCACATTTTTAATTTTATTTCTGAAGCACTCCCAAAAGAAACCTTCTTTAACTGCTACAGTTTTTATGAGGTAGGAAGAAAACTAAACAAGGAAACAACTATGGGAAAACAAAATTTGTGATAATCGCGAAAGACCCCAAAAGGTAGGAAGAAGGCCTTTTCCTAGCTGTACACCACGGCGATTAAGCTCATTATAGCCTACTTGTCTCTAGCGTGGTGATCTAAGACCGAGGAGAAACAGTGCAGACTCTGGAGGGGAGATTTGAAGGTGGAAGAAATGGGAACCGAAATATGTAGTAGAGGAAGAAGTAAAACTAAAAAAATACTGATATAAAAAGGAAAGAGATCGTTGAGATATGAAGAAAGAATGGAAAACAGTAAAATACTCTACACAAAATAAGATACGAAAGAAAGAAAAAAACAAAAATAAAAGAAGAAAAGTATATCGAAAAATGTAGGCTAGAATTACAAAAATAGATTAAAAGTACACAGGAAAAAAGACTGAAATAAATAAGAATAATAGCAAGATTTGGAAGAGGGGAAGAAGAAAAAATAAAAATAAGTATTAGATGAGTGATGAAGAGAGTGTGTAGATTGTGTGAAGATGATTGGAAAAAGTTAGGGCATAATATTAAATATGACTATATGAGACCAGGATTAAAAAAGCCCTCCCTGGTGGACCCCCGCCACCCAGACCCCTCATTCGTTACCTATGCTCCATTCTAAGTCCAACCATATACTTGGCTTTGGCCTAGCACATATATTGGCCTGAGTCTATAAAGGGTCAAGACAAATTTTGAATCTTAGTTTATAGGTAACAAGCATGGAGAGCATATTAGAGAGTTGAGACAAAAAAGAAATAGAATAGTAGGATAAGTATGGGAAAGAGGAGAAATTTTAAAATAATTTGGAAGAAAACATATGAATTTTTGAGTCGCTAAAAAAAGTGTGATGGTAGATTTAAGGATGGAAAGAATGGAAACCAAGATATATAATAGAAGAAGAAGTAAAACCTAAAAAATATGGATGCAAACAGGGAAGAGAGCTTTATTGAAACAAAAATGTCTTCCGGGATTGGACCGTGTCAAAAAGGTAACCAAAGGTGACCAAGCCATATTCTAGACTAGAAGAAGTCAGACTTTCGACATGGTCCAATTCCGGAAGACATTTTTGTTTGACTCAGGCTGTGGAAGCCTCAATTCTTACAGGAAAGAAAGCGTTGAGATATGAAGAAAGGATGAAAAACAGGAAAAACAATGAGATAGTTTAGAAATTCTAGAAAGAAGTGAAGGCACAGAAAGTAAGTAAGAAAAAAAGAAAAAGTGCAGAGGAGAATATCGCAAAATATAAGCAAACAATAACAAATACTTTTAAAGTACAGAGAAAAAAGAGCAAAAATAAATAAGAATAATAGCAAGATTTAGAAGAGAAAGAAGAAATTGAAAATAGGTATTGAGATGAGTGAAGAAGAGAGTATGTAAGTTATGTGGGGATGAACAGAAAAATTTATAGTATAGTAGGATAAATGTACGACGGAGTGGAGAAATTTGGAAATGATTTGGAAAAAAGAAGATAAATTTTTGAGACTCTAGAAAAAGTGGAAGGGAGATTAGATTAGTAGAAGAATTAGTAAAACTAGAAAAAATACAGGTACACACAGGAAAGAGAGCGTTGAGATATGAGGAAAGGATGAGATAACAGAAAAAACAATGAGATATCATATGAATGCTAGAAAAAGTTAAGACATAGAAAATAAGATACAGGGGAAAAAAAGAAAATAAAAGAGTAAGTATATCGAATTACAGAAATATAGTTTCAAACTACAGAGAAAAAGGGCTGAAATAAATAATAATAATAGCAAGATTTAGAAGAGAAAAGAAAGATAATAAACATAAGTATTGGATAAGTGATGAAGAGAGAGTGTAGACTATTTGGGGATGAATGAAGAATTATGATAACAAGCATTGAGATCATACAAAAAATTGGGACAGAGAAAAGAAAAAGAAGACAAGGATAGGAAAAAAAAAAAAGGGGAATTAATTTTAAAAAAAAAATTGGATTTTAGAACACAAAAAAAAGATTTTTAGAAGTCAATGATATATAGAAAAAAAAAGAAAACTAAAAAAAAACAGAAATAAAAGAAAAAGAAAAGAAAATTATAATGAGAAAAAAAAAAAAAAAAAAAAAAAAAAAAAAATAATAAAAAAAAGTCAAGGCACAGAAAATAAGAAAAAAAAAAAAAAAAAAAAAAAATAAAAAAAAAAAAAATTAAACAAAAAAAAAAAAAAAAAGTATAAAAAAAAAAAAAAAAAAAAAAAGAGAAAAAAAAAAAAGAAAAGAAAAAAAAAAAAAAAGAAAAAAAAAAAAATTAAAAAATGTATAAAATAAAAAAAAAAAAAGAAAAAAAAAAGGAAAGAAGAAAGGAAGAGTAAAGGTAGGGGGAAAAAAAAAAAAAAGAAAAAAAAAAAAGAAAAAAAAAAAGGAAGAAAAAAAAAAAAGAAAAGAAAAAAAAAAAAATAAAATTTAAATTTAATTTTTTTTTTTAAAAATAAAAAAAAAATTAATTTTTTTTTTTAATTTTTTTTTTTATATTAATTCATTTTTTTATGTACACTCATGAAATTTAAAACTTGGACACCACAATTTCTGTAAACAAAAGTTTGCACATTGTGAAGCGGGCTTAAGGGTATCATTTACAATTCTAACAGCAGGTAGTCTCAGCAGGGGTTATCTTATAGAAGGACTGTAGAATGAATCATTACACTAAGCACGTTTTAGAAAATAGGTAATTTACGTTGCTTACTTAATTTTTTCTTTAAAGAATATATTTGAAGGTATCGCTAATTAAACACCATAGCTCGATTAATTATCGAATCAAAATTTTGTTTAGGAAATGTTTACAAAATAAAATTAGAAATAATTTTGATTTAAAAACGTCTACAAGCAATAACTTTTAAATTAAATCAAAAACTAAACATGGTTATTTGGGTTGACTGATTATTACTTATTTTTAAATAAATCTAACCTACTAATTATTGTAAGTTATTAAAAAAATCATTAAACTCTCTATTCATAATATTTAGTCCTTACAAAATGTATATTTTATGACGTTTCATTTTTTTCTGTAGTTAATATAAAAAGTGAAAATAAAAACTAAGGCAATTCTTATTGTCAACGTATATATTTAGTTTTTGACAAGAATTTATTACATAATTATAATTAAGATACCAAGTTATAGTTTAAAATTAAATGAAAACTTTTTTTTAAATAAAGGTATTACTATATAAATAAATATAAGAAATCAATAATGGGTGTGACCTCCATTATTATTGATACATTCTTGGAGGCGTCTGCTCATTGACGCTATCAAGGTATCAATATAATTAATATTAATCGTTTCCCATGCGGTATCAATGGCTGCAATTAGTGCATTACGGTTTACTGGTATAAAATTTGGCCCTTGTTGTCTTCGGATAACAGCAAGTATTCGAGCCCAAACATTTTCGATAATGTTAAAATCTGGGCTTTTGCTGGCCAGGGTAACAGCTCCAAGTTATTTGCTTGTATCCAGTTGCGCACAACCTGCGAAGTATAGGGTCATCATATCCCGATAGTTAATTATCGAATGTTCCAAGAAAATATGTGTAAATAGTAAATGGAATCTACTAACGTAACGTTAAGTCGTTAATTATAGTTACATAACTCTCCTTTCATAAGATATAGTTCATATTAATATGCTTATTGTAAAGCTTCGTACACACCTGAACAACAAACCGAGGAACAAACAGAACAACGAACCGAACGGCAATCGGAACATTAATTTGGACGGTGCTACGTACGAATTTTAGAACAGATTCGCAAGTCCTGATTGTTCCACGAACGGTTTGCGGCGTTCCCGCAACTTGTCGGTTTTTTCTCCGACATCAAAGAAAATGCGCGCGAATGCGTTTGCAGGTTTGGACGAATCTAAACAAAACGGCGAACAAACTTATGCGGGAGAATTAAATTATTTATTTTTGTCCTCCCTTTTGTGGGTTTGTTGTGTTTTAGGTAATATTATGGAGTTGACAGAAGAAAAATGTTTTAAATTAATCAGTGTTTAAGAATGCAAGAAAAAATGATGTCCCTATTAGCATCATTTGGGCGGAAATTTCCAAAATAAAAAAAGCGAAGTAAATTATAATTTTTACTCTTCTTTGTGCGTAAAAATTTGGTTGGCACTATCTTCTTGTTTTCCGCAATTTTCTTCTCAATAATAAATATATATGAACTGAAAACTACTGAAAATAATTATGGGAACAGCACAAACGTTCCGTTTGTTGTTCGGATTGTGGAAATCATAAAAGATCGTTTGTCGTTCTGTTTGACTTTCGGTTCGTTGTTATGTTTGTTGCTCGGTTTGTTGTTCAGGTGTGTACGAAGCTTTACAACTTAAGCAACAATTTTTTGGCGAATAAAGATTAGTTTGTGATGTAATATTAGAAACACAAATTTATATCATATCAAATTTATGACAACTTAAAACCAAGAACGTGTATGTTATTGCTAAGAAATTATTAAGGAAAAAGCGCAATTGCAGTGTAAATATTTATAATTAGATATTTTCGAAAGTTTATAAGTCCTCTATTGTAATCTTAATACTTAAAAGAAAATCCTGTCCATTAGCATTATAAGGAAATGGCTTTTACTTTATGAATAAGTTTCAATAACAATAGAATATCCTTGCTTGTTTAATTTACTTCCTTTGAGTCATATTGCTCTAAGGGTTGTTACATTGGTCATTAGAAGTATGTAATAAATAAACAATTACCTACTGTTTGAGAAGGGGTAGTGTGAACCAATAAATAAAGTAAGAAATGTAAATTCCATTTTAGTTTAAAATTTCAAGTGTTGTGAAAATGCCACCTCATCTCGGTGCTGATTTGAAAGCGCGGATTGTTTCGGAATTAGCGGCGGGCCGTAGCGTGCGTGAAATTTCACGTATGTTAGATATACCAAAAGCACCGTAGGGCATTACCGAGTAAAATGGAATCTTGAACACACTTTGAAAGAGCCATCGGAAGTGGTAGACCTAAAGTATCTACACGTGCTCAAGATCTCGAGTTGTTTCATTACGTAACAGAACAACCATTTGCTACATACTCCAGGGCTATAGCAGATACACATTTTTCCGGATGCCGTATAACTGCACAAAAAGATTAAAGGAGATGGGAATAAAGAAGTATAATGCTGCTGCGAAAGAAGTTCTCAGTGACGAAAATATGAGACGTCGTCTGGAATTTGCAAGGCGATATGTGAACGAACCTTGGAATTTTGGAATCGAGTGATTTTTAGCGACGAAAACGTTCAATAGCCGCAACGATGGACCACTAAAAGTTTTTAGAATGGAAGGAACTCGTTACGAAAATAATCACATATGTCCTAAAAAACGAAGTGGTTATTTTTCTGTGAATGTGTGGGGTTGGGTTAGCGCGCGGGGTCCAGGAGTTTGTTGGGCTATCGATGGACGTCTTGATTCTGCTGCGTATTTAGATATTTTGGAAACTATTATGAAACCTTCAGTCGAAGTGTTTTATCCAGACGAAGATTATATTTTCCAACAAGTAAGTATTCTTATTTCACTATACTTTCTCCAAAAAATAGTTCGGGATCTGTTGAATTAACATTTTCATAATGTATTTTTGTTGTTAAAGGACAACGCCCCTATTCATACTTCGCGGGTTGTGCGCAATTGGATACGAGAAAATAACTTGGAGCTGTTACCCTGGCCAGCAAAAGCCCAGATTTTAACATTATCGAAAATGTTTGGGCTCGAATACTTGCTGTTATCCGAAGACAACAAGGGCCAAATTTTATACCAGTAAACCGTAATGCACTAATTGCAGCCATTGATACCGCATGGGAAACGATTAATATTAATTATATTGATACCTTGATAGCGTCAATGAGCAGACGCCTCCAAGAATGTATCAATAATAATGGAGGTCACACCCATTATTGATTTCTTATATTTATTTATATAGTAATACCTTTATTTAAAAAAAAAGTTTTCATTTAATTTTAAACTATAACTTGGTATCTTAATTATAATTATGTAATAAATTCTTGTCAAAAACTAAATATATACGTTGACAATAAGAATTGCCTTAGTTTTTATTTTCACTTTTATATTAACTACAGAAAAAATGAAACGTCATAAAATATACATTTTGTAAGGACTAAATATTATGAATAGAGAGTTTAATGATTTTTTTTAATAACTTACAATAATTAGTAGGTTAGATTTATTTAAAAATAAGTAATAATCAGTCAACCCAAATAACCATGTTTAGTTTTTTGATTTAATTTAAAAGTTATTGCTTGTAGACGTTTTTTAAATCAAAATTATTTCTAATTTTATTTTGTAAACATTTCCTAAACAAAATTTTGATTCGATAATTAATCGAGCTATGGTGTTTAATTAGCGATACCTTCAAATATATTCTTTAAAGAAAAAAATTAAGTAAGCAACGTAAATTACCTATTTTCTAAAACGTGCTTAGTGTAATGATTCATTCTACAGTCCTTCTATAAGATAACCCCTGCTGAGACTACCTGCTGTTAGAATTGTAAATGATACCCTTAAGCCCAATTCACAATGTGTAAACTTTTGTTTACAGAAATTGTGGTGTCCAAGTTTTAAATTTCATGAGTGTATATACATATGATCCAAGTTTGATAAAATTCGGTAAGCAAATATATAAGTACGTTCAAGCGTCGCTCATTTTTTTTAGGGACCCCATAAATAAAATAACTTACGAGTAAACCAACATTGACCATCGCCAATTCCCGGTTTGTAACAGACACCTTTAGGGGACGCCTCGTTTATGATCGTAACGAGAATAACAAAATTGAAGATGCTCCCCAAGTGTAAGCGCTATACATCAAGAATTTCTTCTGGTCAACTTGTTGTTTATTACCGGAAAATCCTCGTACTCCTTTGAACGTCCACCAAATATCAATCGACATAACGTTCATCCATAAAAACGACACCATAAAAAAGAATAGACAAAATACCTATACATAATACGATTAAGAATTAGTGCGAAATTGATTGAATGAATTACCCAACGTTGTACAACGAGGACCTTGGACATTTGTATGCTCTTGCGCTATTATTAAACATAAATATGCTCCAAATAATGTTATCACGTAAGACATTAAAGATTTTCCATGTAAATTTCTGTCAGGTAGCAAAGCATATACGATGAACGTTGATAACAAAAAACGGCATTGAAATCATCCCTGTAAAAAATATAACATGAGGGTTAGATATAACAAAACGGTGGGAGGGTCGATGGCAAAAGAAGTAGTTATTGTACTGGAACTATATTAGGCAGTGGTTAATGAAATTCTTAAAATAACTGACCAATTAGTGTTACAATACCTAAATTTAGTTAATGTTTATTAAACACTGTAAAAGATGCGTTAATTGAATGCAGTTGAAAATTAACGTATGCAAATGTTTCGTAGAAAGACTCACCAACAGCATTTAACATTCTTTCAACTCTTAGACCGCGCTATCGAAACAAGCAAAAGCAGCAAAACCGATTGTCTCAAAATTCTCCAAACAGAAGCTGTAGGATCAATGCATATTTCGGAGCGAAGGCTGCCATAGTCTTCCATCTCTTTGCACATAAAATTCGTCTTCCGGATAATTGATCGGTTCCAATCTATAATAAGACGTACTATTACGGCACAACATTCTTCCCGGCAAATATCGAAAATCAACCCCATCAATTAGAGTTGTGCCATCATAGATGTCAACTTGAAATTGCGACGTACTGTTAAGGACACACATTTGATCGATCCAAACATAATTTAAATGACAACACTTTCTTACACAAATTCTAGTATCACCGCAATCGCACTCGCCGATTGTTCCGTTATAATTGTAAGTCCCGAATTTGTACGTATCATTTAGTGGTTCTGTAATTGATTCTCGCATTCATTAAATACGGTTTTAATTACGTTAAAAAATACTATAAAGAATATCGCGAACGGTACCATCATTTTGAGAGTAGGTACTGACGACTGCTACACACCTTTGGTTTATCCAATGTTTGCACTTGACTCAATTCTTGAGATAACGGATAGATAAGAATGCGCAAGACAAATTTTTGAAATGAGGAGTTTTCGTTTAATAGTTATGATGCGAATTGTTATTGTTTTTATGTAATGTTGGCAGCTCATTTTTAAACAAAACTAAAATTAGACAATATCCGGTTTGATTTAGTGGACGACGGTGGTAGATTAACTGTTAATGAGTTTCTATTAAAATTAATTAGTATTGAACGTACAATTTTGAGAATAAGAAATTTTTAAAAATGGATCTCTTAAAATACTTTTTAAACTTGGACGTTGTAAATTAAAAACAACCTCTACGTTTAGTTGAAACTTTAGAACTTCCCGCCAAAGTTTTAAAAAATACACTAATGCCCTCTTTGCATTAATTTTTAACCATTCTCATAACTAAATCTACATAAGGCGAACCAAGAGATGGACCCTCGTTCATATAAAATGCACAACTCACAAAAATAATGGTACGAATTTCAAACTTTAATAAAATATGTTGTTAAGTTATTACGTAATAAACGATGGAACTGTAGCGACAGATAGAAATTGAAACTTTGCGCCATGTATCCCCAACAATTTGTCGCTTAGAAATGGGTGATATAAGAGAGTTTAGAGGAGAGAGAAAAAGCATTTTTTCCTGCTGCTCTCCCAATGACTTCCACGTACCTAGCCCCGCCTACACACACACATTGTTCAAATTCAAACTCCAATACCAAAAATTACGAGGAATTTATGATCTTTAGCGTTTAGTAAAAATTCAGGCTTTGAATCCTCATCTTCCATTCTTACTTCACTACCCTCTAACAAATGTTCTATGCTTTCCCAGTCTTCCCCACACATTCTTCACATTCTCTTTTCATCCGCCCTCCAATATTTATATACATTTTCTTCATTTCCTAATCTAAATCTGGCTATAATTTTATTTTTGGCCATGTTCTCTCTTTTGTTATACTTTATTGTTGTATTTATCGTCATATCTTCCTTTGTCTAATCCTTGTTTCTTCTCTTCTGTGGCGGGAGTAACTATGACTCAATGACGATAAACAAATAAAAAGAGCTGCGAAACGAATCTTACACCTAGCACGCACCACTCCCGTCCAATATCTGTATGCGAGCACGAAACATGGCGGGTTAGGACTCACCAATTTAAGAAATATGGTCCCATTCATACTAACAAAGAAAATTGACAAACTATACGAAAACCCAGATCCATTAATCCAAGCTTTAATAACAACCACGTATTTCCAAACCATAGCATCAAAGATTTCCAAATTAGCGCCAACCATCCATCCGACCATCTTATGGAAAGATTTAATATCAAAAGGATTTTCCAGCGCTGGTCATGACGCTGCAAGTCGGTCATGGATTTATAAAAAACTCTTCGGTTGGTCAGGAAAAGACTTCATCAAAGCCATCCATTTACGAACAAATAACCTCCCCGTTAAAGGTTTACCATCTGTACCACCAAAACGAACGATTATGCAGATATGGTGTCAATCACGCGAAACCTTTGCCATGTTTCCCAAAGCTGCCCAGCCACCACTACGAACGGCTAGGGAGACATAATGAAATTATGGGAAAAATAGCTAAACACGCCATGACAAAAAGTTACCACGTTGAAAAATAACCACTTGTAAGACATTCAGAAGAAACTTTATAAACCGGATTTGGCAATCCACACATCACCTACTGACATAATAATTTGCGACATCCAAATTTCATGGAAAGGAAATTTGGGACAGAAAACGCAGATATTATGACAACCCCCACTTCAGGTCAGCCGCTTCCAAAAAATGGCCAAACAAGTGTCTCCACTTCACTCCTTTAATTCTTGGAGCTCGAGGGATTTGGCCCAGAGATAACCAACCAACAGCCAACATGCTTAGCATCCCAAGGAAAGTTAAAGAATCCTGCGTTCATTCTACTTTAAAATGGGCTCATTCCATCCATCGGGGTTTCAACGCCGCAGTCTGGAAAAACAGACCCCACCCTAAATGAGGATGTAACAATAACACTCAACGAGACTAGCTCGAACCACATACTTACTCTAATATAACTATAACTAAACGAGCTATTTTAACTCATTTTCTCTCATATTTATTGTCTTTTATACATTTATACTAACTTATACTTAGCATATTTTTTTACATTTATATAAACATATATTTTTAATATTTTGATAATCTCGACGGCCGGGATCCAACTATGCCGCAATGTACATTTAACAAACTTTAATAAAGTACTTTATCTAGCCAAATGCCTCGTCATCTAATTAGTGACGCGCATGAATGGATTAACGAGATTCTCAATCTGTCCCTTCTTTCTAAGACTGTACAAGGTGAAGTAGATACGTTAATGCCATAACGATAATCTCGAGAATGAGACAACAACCATGACCGTCTGACCAACGGGGAACCGTCTGACCAACGGAATGAGAGCAATAATCGCTGGGGCGTCCTGTCTGTGTCTGAGGGAGGATACGAGTCGTCAGACTCGACCCTTCTGTAAGGCCTCAGGCGAAACTGCGCTAAGTGCCCAGAAGAAGTAAGAAGTAAGTTCAAAACAATAAACGCATCTGGGCTAACCCGATGATAACCCAGCACGGAAAGATTCGTGGCGGCTAAGTCATGTCAGAAACTTAGTAGTCGGGAAATCGTCGAAATCACGCGCGCTTGCTAATGAGTCTATATGTTGACATATAAGATCAAATATGCGGTTCGCATGTGAGGCCGTCATCACATGCGTCCCGTTAAACTCTGGCAGAAGAGGGAAAAGAGAAGAAGTCGAAAACTTGTCTACTATCTAAAAAAGGACGGAGGAAAAAAAAGCGAAATCTTACAACTCTCAATAAGAACGTAGCCAAACCGGGATTGGTCGGACGCGCGCATCTACGTATGCGGTCAGCGTCGCCCGCCCGGGGATATGAACGAAAAAGGGGCCTGCTTAAGATAATTTTGCAGGAACCTTTGCTGACTTGCGACGGCCTAAGCATTGCAAGTTAGTGTAGAGACGCGCACCAGGACGAACAAATATCTCTACTTAATAACTCTCAATAAAATATTCCAGATAGAGGATGCTGCGGCCTACGGCACGGTGGTAACCCCCGGAGCGCTGAACATTCGCTCGGCTGTGGACCTTGGCCTCGATGGTCGGATTCTATCGCAAGTAGTCAGTAGTCTGAACTACAACGCGGGCAGTTTCTGGGCGAAGGGCCTTGACTCCCACAGCACGAGTGGTGTCCTGGCGGTTCGGGCACACGCCGCTGGGGCTGATGCAGCTGATCTGATATTATGGGACCAGGTTCTGTAACCGGAACCTGTGCTGACTGTGACGACCTGAGTTCTATGGACTTATGGGACGTGGCAGCCATGATCTATCTATCATAGATAGATCCCGGGCAAATTGACTGACTGGCCCAGAACCTGCAGTGGTTGGTTCGCGCCCAAAGACCGAGCCCCAGGCGATCGTATGGCAAGGCTCGGTTCTGGTGACGGGATCCACGTTCGCGTAGGCCTAGCAAAGGAACCCTTGACTCCTGCGGTTTGGTGATAGGTCCGTGGTTTTGTGATGCCCTCGGGCTGCATAGGTGTTCTGGAGCCACAGTAGCCAGGTACTGGGTTCAGTGGTTTAATGATTGTAATTGTTAAACCACGCTTATGGATCTTAGGTGGAGGGATCGCGAGTGCCCGATCATTCGCGACTCTTTGTTAAATAATAACGGCACTATATAATGACGTTATATACTATCGGGTTGTTGATGGCAACCCCTGAGATGGATGGCCGTTACACACGTCCGCTCAGTGAGTGGCTTCCGCCTCGCAACATCAAACCAAGTACATGCCGGTAGTACTTGAGTATTAGCGTGTTACCGTAATGGCACCGTTACCGGATTCAGCTGGGAGTGGATCAGACGGACTTGACTGTGTGCGCTTAGTACCCGAACTTTATTGGTTCGGATCTGAGTGCGCCTCGAACCCGATGGTTCCAAAACTGGGCTTGGCATTGCCAGGTTGGCGCGTTGAGTTGGCTAGGAGTGTTATACTCAGTTTCATACTGGCAAAGTATAAGAAACGAAGGCATTGGTCGCTCGATTGCCGTTATACAATTGCATTTCCAGAGGGAACAAGGGCTATGCCCGACGCTAGAAACACTGGCGACAGACAGAGGAGGACTTCGAGTACGAGGGGCTCGATGATCCTCGTCTCTGTTCTGGCGACTAGATGCTCACTCGAGCATCTGATCTAAAGTTGTTGACCTAGGCGCTGTGGTTCTAGTGGCGCACAACTTTAGGATGGAGCTATTAGAAGCTGGCGACCCCTCGAGGTCAAGCATAACTGGACCAAAACAATCGAGGCGCAGTTGCAAACTTCATGCCCGGATCTCTATACGCAGCTCCTGTAGCCCTCCCGGCACCTAAACGTCGGTGACTGCAGACGGTTGCGGATAGAGCTGGGCTGTCCGTCCGTGGTGGACTCCAGGAAAAGGCCGTTGAGCCTCGGACTGCGTGCTAGCATGCAGGACGTTGGCTCCAGATGGCCTGATCTTGGGAAAGCCCGGGGCTCCTTGACGGCTCACTTACGTTCAGTCTATTACAACGGCGCCCCATGGGACCCATCACATAGCTGATCGGTTGTCGTCCATGCGCGTGGGGCCCTGTTTTAGATGGGCGCTCTGCCTCACCGAGTGTGCCTGTGTATTGGGCCCGGCTCGTCGTGGTTCCAAGAAACAGCCCTCTGTAGCTGAAGCATCGTCGCGTTCTTGAGTTCCCAACTAGCAAAGGGGTAATTGTACTAGCGCTAGGGGAGGTGGCCTCTTGTCGGCTGGCCGGGTACAGGTCGGACCTATTTCCAGATAGGGCTAAAGTACTGTCCGATCCGAGACTTGTCGGAACTACGGGTTGTCGACAGCCAAGCCGGGGTCGGTATCTAGCTACTGACCCCCGTCGACCAGGGTTGGATTCGTAGTGGCTGTGGTATGGCGCCTTAGAGGAGGGTTGTTACGTGGAAGCCTGGTCAGGCTGCTCTGCGGCGCTGGAGCTCGCCCGGGCGACAGCCAACAAGTGGGACCGCTTGCGGTCCAAGTGAATAGGCGCAAGAAAGCGCAGGGTCACTATAATTTCAAAACTCTCTGATTATTTTGTTTTTATTAATATTTTTTTTTTTATTTTTTTTTTTAAAAATTTTATTTTTTTTTTTTTTTTTTTTTTTTTTTTTTTTTTTTTTTATATAATTTTTATTTTTTTTTTTTTTTTTTTTTTTTTTTTTTTTTTTTTTTTTTTTTTAAATTTTTTAATTATTTTTTTTTTTTTTTTTTTTTTTTTTTTTTTTTTTTTTTTTTTTTTTTTTTTTTTTTTTTTTTTTTTTTTTTTTTTTTTTTTTTTTAAAATAAATAAAAAAAATTAATTTTATTATTTTTTATTTAAATTTTTAATTTTTTTTAATTTTTTTTTTTAATTATATTAAATTTTTTTTTTTATTTTTTTAAAAAATAATTTTTTTTATAAATTTTTTTTATTTTTTTTTTTTTTTTTTTTTTTTTTTTTTTTTAAAATAAATAATTTTTTTTTTATTTAATTAAATTTGTTTTTTTATTATCTTTTCTTTCCTTTTTTTTTCTTCCCCCCTTTTTTTTTTTTTTTCCCTTTTTTCTTTCCCCCCCTCCTTTTATTTTATTTTTATTTTTTTTCTTTCTTTTTTTCCTTTTCTTCTCTTTTTTTTTTCTTTTTTTTTTTCTTATTTTTTTTCTTTTTTTTTTTTTTTTTTTTTTTTTTTTTTTTCTTTTTTTTTTTTTTTTTTTTTTTTTTTTTTTTTTTTTTTTTTTTTTTTCTTTAATTTTTTTTCTTTTTTTTTTTTTTTTTTTTTTTTTCCTTTTTTTCCCCTCCCTTTTCCTCTCCCCCTTACTATTAATTTCATTACTTTTTTTTTTTACTATCTCCTTACCCACCCCAATCTTTTCTAATTTCTTTTTTTTAAACCTCCTACCTACTTAACTTAAACACTTTTCCTTTTACCCTATTTTTTTTTTTCGTTTTCTTTTTTTTTCTTTTTTTTTTTTTTTTTTTTTTTTTTACACCCCCCCCTTTTATTTTTTTTTTTTTTTTTTTTTTTATTTTTTTAACCTTTTTTTTTAAATTTAAATTAAACTTTTTTTTTTTTTTTTCTTTTTACCCTTTTTTTTTTTTTTTTTTTTTTAACTTTTTTTCTTTTTTAATTATAAAAAAAAAAAAAAAAAAATAATAAAACACACATTTTAACAAAAAATAAACAAAAAATAATTTTAAATATAAAAAAAAAAAATATTTAAAATTTATATAATTTGGGTGAAAACTAGACACCGGTTTGAACAGAGAAAAACAGCAGAGTCGGTTTAGATGCGTTTATTATTTTTCACTTCCAGTAGTCGAGATGGAATATTTACAGGAATGAATATCCTAGCGTAAGGTTGTCGAACATGAGGCGCTGCTCGTATTACATACCCCCGTGTGAATAGTTGACCGATTAAACGCTTCTTTGCACTGTCGTGCTGACCGCAGCGACGTGAAGTGGTCGATGCGAATTAAGTGTCGAATTGAACTGCACTTAAACTTAACTTAACTCCGTTTTATATGTGATAAGTAGCTTGTTTGCTTCGTGTGCAAGGTCGTGTAAATGCTTCCGTGTCGTCAGTGTTTGTTATGATAATTACGTGTTTGATATCCGCGTTCCAAATGTTACAACATGTGGATGTAAAAATGATAACGTCGATTAAGATGAGGCAATCAAAGTGAAGTTTTAATTTTAAATTTTTGGTTGTTACCGTGGCTTCCATCAAGTACCATTTATTTGTAGATTAAGACAGTTGGCACCGCCGGAAACTAATATGGCAGTAATCTTATTGAAAGTATATTTGTCGTTCGAGTTTTTGTGTTTTCTTTCATAAAATTGTAAGTAAATATTGATGTTTTCTGATGCTTTGACATTTTTGTTATAATGTCTGTTTTGGTTTGCTGATAATGATTACATAACATAATGAATTGAGAACATATTTACTAATAATCGTCTTGTTGTGACGGTTATGTAAAAAGTTATTTATGTTTTTATTATTTTGATACAGAGCGGGCAAAGTGGAATGCGATGTGGCGGACAAAGTGGAATGGGATGTGACGGGCAAAATAAAATTATTTCACTTTGCCCGCCATGTTTAAGAATGGTTTTGTAATACTTTTGAAGGTAAAAATGGTTCATAAATACAACAGAAAAAGTAATCAACAAACATGGGAAGAAGACTGAATGCAGGCTGCGATAATGCAGTTTGGGAAGGTATTTAAATAAATAAATAAAACTAACAGTATTAATGCAGCTGCAAAAAATGACCACGTTCCAGTAGCAACATTATTTCGAGGATTAAAAAAACCTAAAAATCTAGCATCAAAAAAAGGTTTGAGACGATTTCGGACAGTATTTACTTCCGAACAAGAAAACATCTTGTTACCATGGAATCTCGACTTTTTGGTTTGACAATATCAGATCTCAAGTATATTGCCTTTCAACTTGCCGAACACAATAAAATAGCTAACAACTTTAATCAACAAGACAAAAATGCAGGAAAGGATTGGGTAAAGGGGTTTCTAAGACGACATTCTGAACTCTCTCTCTCTCTACTGCGTCTTGAGGAAACATCTTCGGCACGGGCTTCTGCGTTCAACAAAGTTAACGTTAATCAGTTTTTTGACTTCCTTGAAGGATTATACGAATTACATCACTACACTCCTGATAGAGTGTACAATTGTGATGAAACTGGTATTAGCACAGTGCCGAACAGACCGTCAAAAATAATATCTTGAAAGGGGAAGGAGCAGGTGGGTGTTTTGTCATCAGCTGAAAGAGGAACACTAGTGATGGCCGAAATTTGCTTCAGCGCTACCGGCAACTACGAGGATGTATTGATATCTAGTTAGCCTAGACCAGTTCCTTGCATAAACAAAATATTGCGTTACCATAGCAACGAACAATAACTTATTAGAAGTGTCAGTGTAAAGTTTGACGTCAAAAAGTAAACCAGAGTCACGCAATAAATTAAATGAAAAAGATGTCCACCGAAATTGTGAAAATCGAAAAATTGGAGTATCGAGCCATCATCAAGTACCTGTATTTAAAAGGGTTAAGAGGTAAGCAGATTTACGAAGATATGCTTAATACCCTTGGTGATCAATGTCCTTCGTATGCGACCGTCAAAATTGGAATGCAATCTTCAAAAGAGGTAAATTTTCCATTGAAGATGATGACCGATCGGGAAGGCCAGTTTCTGTGTCAGTCCCCGAAAATATCGATGCAGTTCATGACATGATTTTATCAGACCGTCGAATTGGGCTAAAACGGATATCTGAAGCACTGAATATTTCATACGAACGCGTTCATCATATGGTTCACGTCAATTTGGACATGAGAAAATTGCTGCAAAATGGATCCCCAAATGTTTGAATGTTGACCAAAAGCGTGAAAGGGTAGAAGCATCGCGTTCGATCTGTGCTCGATTTGAAAACGATGTAGACTTCTTAAACCGAATTGTTACTATGGATGAGACTTGGGTACATTTCTACAATCCAGAAACAAAGCAACAATCGATGGAATGGCGACACTCTGGTTCTCCAAGACCTAAGAAGTTTCGTGTCCAAAATCTGCTGGAAAAGTTCTTGCTTCAGTTTTTTGGGATTGCCATGGAGTAATCATGATTGATTTTTGGATAAGGGTAGAACAATAACTGGAGATTACTATTCGACATTACTGACCACTCTACGGGAAAATATTAAAGAGAAAAGACGCGGAAAGCTATCCAAAGGTGTTTTGTTTTTGCAGGACAACGCCGCTGCACAACATGTTGCCATGCAAAAAATTCGTGATTTAGGGTTTGAATTACTAGAACACCCTCCTTATTCACCCGATTTGGCTCCGTCCGACTATCACCTCTTTCCTCAACTGAAAAAAGTTTAAAAGGTCGTACATTTTCTTCCAACAAGGAGGTAATAGAAGCTGTGGAGGTCTGGTTTGCAGAGCAAGAAGAAAAAATTTTTTTTTGAAAGGTCTAGAGACGTTGCAGGTTCGCTGTAATAAATGTATCCAATTAAGAGGAGAATATGTTGAGTAATAAAATATTTTGACATTGAAATTTTGTTTGGTTCTAAGAATTTTTCAATATATCCTTGTACATTCCTCCTTCACTTATTTTCCCGAGAGTTCGAGCTAATCCATTGTGTGACAAAGGCCTCCCTTCAAACACGAAAGTTTTCACACATCCGTCCGGGTGGATGCTGTCAGAAATATTCGTGGAATGGTTAAACATTTTATAAAATATTCCAAACCTACAGCAGAAGAGCGCATTTTGTTAATTCTCGACGAACATGCTACACCATCAATAATCTGGAAGTGATGATTTTGGCAAAGGATAATAATGTTGATATTTTAGTACTACCTCCACACTGCACGCACCGCTTGCAGCCATTGGATGTGGCGTTCATGTTCTCTCTCTCAGCTTATTATGAGCAGGCTGTAAGGATATGGCTGAGAGAGCATTCTGGTAAAGTGGTCACTATTCAAGAAATTGGACCTCTTTTTGGTGAAGCATATCTAAAGGGTTTTTCCTGATGATGCTTTCTCAGCTGCTGAAACAACTAATCGTTTACTTAGTAGTGAAAACCAACCCACAACCTCAGCTACAGAAACAACCAATCTTTTGTTTTGTAGTAAGAACCAACCTACAACATCAGCTGCTGAAACAATGCTTTGTAATAAGAACCAAAGTACTACATCTACTCCTTTAATCCGCCTTACAAGAACACTTCTAAGAATTGAAATTGTTTCACCTTATGACATTTTACCTATACCACATGTGGACAGCAGAAATAATGAAATTGCAAAGGGGTCAAAAAAGCTACAAAGGTGTAAACGTTGTAGCTACCAGCACACCTTGTATGGACGAACTCAAAAGAAAAAATGATGAAAAAGAGAAGAAGGAACAAGAAAAAGAAAAAAAATCAGAAAAAAGAAAGTCAGGAAGGTCACAAAACAACTATTTGCCTCAGATACTGAGAGTGAAACGAGCCTGAAATTAGACGACAGTGATTCTGAGGAGACCTTTTCAGATGAAGAAACCGAGAACAAAATAGTTACTAAACGGACTATCTTATAAGAAATGATCGATGAAGGTATTTGGGTTGTGATCCAGTATGAGGGACTACTTTTCCGAGGGCTGGTTGTAAATAAAGCAACAGATGGAAAAAACTCAAAAATATTTCCGATGGCCTGCAAAAGAGGACCTACTGTCATATTCATATCAAGATCTTCATATGATTATAAACGAACCAAACGAAGAGCTCAGTCAGTTTGTTAATATGTAGACTAAAACTTACCTATTGTAGAAAAAAGTGCCTTTTCATCTTTTTAAGAAAAAATATTTTGTTATTTTTTAGTTAAAATATAAATTATGTCTTCATTGTTAATAAAGTAATATCTTTAGTGTTACTACATTCATTAATTGTGTTAAATTTTCCAGCTATTGCAGCATTCCACTTTGCCCTCCCCAAAATTTTGCAAACATAAAAAAATATTGTGATTCCAAGCAGATGCGTTTAGTTGAGAGGGCAAATATTTCAGGTTTTATAAAGGCCAATAATATGTAAGTTGAATGAACAAAGATTTAATTTTTTTAGATTTATTTTTACTTTGTAAGAGCCATTCAAAAATAAACCATGTCACTTTGCCCGCCCTTCCCTACCACAAAAACTTAAATTTATCTACTTTCTCTATCTTTTCTTCTCCCCACTACCATTTCATTTATTTCCTCTTTCCCTTTTCTTCTTGATTTCTATAATTTTCATTTTCCTATATTTGCCTTTAGTTTTTTCTTTCTAAATACTTTTTACAACTATTATTACCTCTTTACGTCTTCAACGCCCGCTCTAGCGATTACGTCGCCTCGGACAAAACGTCAAACTACCTATGGATATAGCTATATGATATATTTTTAAATATGAGGTACATGTTATTACAGAACTCGAAATGCAATACGACGTCACAAAGTGCCAAACTAACTCAACGGCAAGAGCGGGGTTTAAAATTATGACTAAAACCGATGACTAAAAGGTCCTTATCACGTGTCAGATTCGAGGTTTTATTGAACGCCACCCAGATCTTTTCTAAATGTACAGAAATGTTTACTAAAAATCTGGGAAAACGTAAACATTGGAAAGGAAAAGTTTTTAAAGAAAGAAGCATGAATTACGTGTGGTTTTCTATTAGAATGCAACTCTATACATCTTCGATTACACCATTTGCTTAACAAGGATTACACCTAAATACTATTACAGGTTCACAAAGTTCGTAAAACGATGTGAGACTATGGTCTTTATTTAAAACAAAATATTACTTTGATATTACCTAAGCCTCAACTTGAAATTTACCTTCCCGTTTCAATTCGTTACACTTCGAACAACAAAACTAAAACCAAAAAAAAAGAATGCACGGACGTTTTATCTTGATTTGGCCTATTCTTAAATGCGCACCAAACTTCTTATGATGAATCCAACGCTTCGTTAGTCGTTACAATAAGTTGTTGACAGGAACAGTTTAATTACGCCGAATTCATCGAAAAAGATGCCTTCAACGACATCTCGATAATTAATCCGCAGGTAAAAGAGAACAATCGTCGAATCCGCACCCGTTACTTCAACCTTAGTCGAACAAAACTTCCCTTTAATTACGCAAATGTTGTTGTTCCTTGCACGGTATCACTTTAGTACTCGCATACGAATTCCTTTCATTAGTTCATACGTGAGAGCTTTACGCGCAGTGGCCCATAATTAGCGAGTGTTAACAGAGATAACAATTTTAATCCGCTACAGTTTTGGTGCTTATTGTTAGTTCATAGTACGACGTCGTTGTTAGTTTGCTTATTGACTACTGCCCTAACCTAGAGACGGATTTCTTAAATATCTACATACAAACTCGGGGAGGCTTCTCCTTCTCTTAATTTTCTAAACAAAAAAACCTACAAAAAAAATAAATAAGTTGACCGTTCTTAGAATCTAACCGTGGGTGTAATTTTACTAATCCCTCTAAACTATATAAACTATAAAATTTACTGTTTAACCTAAGCGATTTACACGCTTTTCATGGAACAAACAAGAGTCACCTAAGTATGGTGGCTTGATGTAGCTAGACTTCTATTAGAACCATTGATAAAAACTATCAGAATAATCATTTCTTTCAAGCCTAATTGTGACCTAGACGGATTTAAAAGTATCAAAGAACAAAGGCAATAAATATTGTAGTTACGTGGAAACGAAAACAAGTGTGCCTTTTAACGCAAACAAAATCTACATAAAATACAGTACAACCTACTTAAAACAAATACTTCAATAAAGCCAAAACAATTCACGCTTACAAAAAAGAATAATTTCCACCAAACAGGTGATGAATTCAATGTCATAATTTTTAGTACGTGTTTCTGACATGAAATTATGGCGAAAAGTTTATATAAATGTGTCCAAAAATGCCTCGTTTTTGATATACAGAATGTTGAAGTTAAAAAAAAAGGTTTTATGAAATGTTGTCAAAATTTTATAATAGATTACGGCTAATAATCTGGCATAGAGCATTTTTTTAAGTTAATTCTTAAATTATATCGACATTTTGAACATCTTTTCGATTTTCTCGAAAACGCTTCGTTTTAGCGAAATGCAATAAGAGATCATTTTTGTATGATAGTTGCTGTTCTTTCTGAAAATAGTGACAAGCTTTTTGACATTTCACACACCTTTTTTTTCAAAGAGGCACCCCTCACCCCTCCCTAACACGCTTTTGTTACAGATATGATAACCCTTTCTCTAATCTTACACTTAATATCTCGGCCTAAATTTTATATCCCGCATTTAATACACTTACTCCTCGATAGTTCTTTACTTCTTTCTTATCCCCTCCTAGGACATAATATGACTTCTTTACATATTTCCGGAAATCTTTCCCCATTCCATATTTATTTAATATCATTTCTGATCCTTTCCTCATCTTCTCTCCTATAATTTTTCCATCGTTCACTTTGAGACATATCCGTGCCTTCTGATTTTCGCTATTTCTATAGCTTCCACTACCTTCTTTCTCTCCTTCTCTTGACTTTGCCTTTTCTTTCCATCTTATCTTTTCTTTGATTTTTCGTCGTTTCTGCCCATCAAGCTCTTACAGTGCTCCTCCCATTCCCTTCCGTCTATTCTAGCCTCGGCTGACTTTTCTTTTCTTTAATTTAGAAATTCCCATGGTTTTTATTCATTATTTCTACTCTCCCTTTCTCAATCAGTTTGTGATATTCCTTTTCTTTTTACATTTTACTTTAAAGTTTGACCTTACTTTTTTATATACTTCGTTATATTCTCTTCCTTTCTTCTATTTCCTTCTCTATCTTCTCATTTAATGCTTTCTCACACTCTCTATTTCACTATTCCGCTCTTCTTTCCATTTCCTTATTTCTTTCCTTAAATCTATTTTTACTATCTCCTCCAATTTTTTCACTATTTTTCTGATGTTTCTTGTTCCTCATCCAATGTTTCCTTATATCTTTTTGAACTTTCTTCTGTCCACACTTTTTCTCCTCACTCTTCTTTTGTTTCTCTTCTTCGTCATCTTTTCCATCTCTTATTATGCTCACCTCATTTGGCCTGATTCTTCCTCCTCTCCCATCTTTAAATTTTCTACGTCTTATTTACTTCTTTCATTTAAAATTACATACCGATCGTCCTCTTCCACTTGTAAATGTATATTTTCCTTTTTCGCCTACTTCCATATTTCGGTTTATAATTGTCCATCTCCTTTCCTCGCATAATTCCAACAATTTTCTTTATTGTCTGTTTATTTGTTTATCTATTGACTTCCTCTTTATTTATTCTCTGTTTATTGTTATCTCTCCTTCTTACCCTATTCTTGCAATGAACTCTCCTCCGATAATTACTTTTATTCTTCTTCTTCCTTGATTATTCTTTCATATATCGTTATTATTTCCTTCTATTGTTGTCACTATAGATCTCATAACTCCTTTTATCTCCTTTTATCAACAATTAAAATTAGCCACATTTCTTACGAACCATTCTTGTTTTCATTCACTCCAATAAATATAGTAAAAGTATTTTCCAAAACAGGAATATGGCTGATGAACTCTCTGGTTTTTCTGAAACCTAATTACCTTCCAGCTTCGGTCACAGAAAGACAAAGGTCAGGTACACGTACCTGCAATGATTCAAGATTCAAATGAATCTCTGGACCTAAAACCCCATGAATTACATGCCAGGCCCATCAAATATACAATCTATTGACATTGTCAATATGGTAACTACTATTGTTGAAGAGTTGGTGGAGAACGTATTCAGTAATCAAAGGGATGGTTTACGTAATAATAAACAAAAAAAGACCAAAATTCTGGTTTCAGATATTCGCCCTTATCCCAAGACACCTCCGAGAAAAACCGTAAGAAAATCGAAGCAAGATTTATACTGATACACCAGAAAAGATAGAATTGAAGAAATTGAAGAGAAGAAAATTAATAAAACAGCTGTGAAAGATGCTAAAAGACAAGTATTTTCAACAGAAGAAAAAAAGCCTGAAACAAAGAGGGTAAATCCAACATCCAAGGAGAAAAAACCTAAAAAGAAAACATGTCAAAACCAAATCTAAGATGAGACTTCGTCGTCTGATTCAAACATTCCAAACCTCAAAAAAGGCAGATGGTCTTCTCGTTTATCTGATTTAGATAATATGGACTTCGAGGATGAAGGAATTAATGTTCCAGATTTACTGAATAATGAGACAGCAATTGAGATCAATGATTTTATTTTAGTCCAATTTCCCACAACAAAATCCATAAAGTACTATATTGGTAAAGTTCTAGTAGCAGATGATCGCTCAGATGAATATGAGGTTAGCTTTTTAAGAAGAAATGCCAAGTTAGGCTTTGTTTTCCCTAACATACCTTGGATGTTTCAATGGTATCTAGGTGTATGTCATCTTGAAGCTGCCAGAACCCATCAAATGTAGCACTAAAAGATTAAATTCCATAGTAAGGTTTCCAGTAAATTTAGATATGTATGTTAACATTCAATAAAGCAGTGTTTCCATTTATTTTGTAGTCTATTTTATTATGATTATCAGTGTCCGAATGTGCCCTTGTATATCCGATTGTACCTTCGGCATGGAGCACATTTGGACAATATGCTCATTTTTGCAACTGTTAAAAGTGGTTAAAAGTTAGCTATAGATTCAATTGAAAAATGTTATAGCATAACCAAAAAGCATAGTTCAGTGTAGTGCTACAAGTCGGCCACTAACTTGTATTGTTCATGAAATAAATGCAGTTGACCAAAACTGTCCGAATGTGCCCCGAGCTTCCCTACACAAAACTTAATCTCGAAAAAGGTTTTGATACGAAATAAAGTTGTTAATTTCACCCGCGTATAATGTAACAGGAATATTGAAAAAATACCCGGGGTTAGTCCTTTGCGAGTGCACGAAAATTACAGAATATCAAGTTTCTAGCTTTAATGAAATTAAAAAAGAAATAAAAACTCAATTTTAGCCACCACATTTTAAGGGTGATATCTCGGAAAGGGGTGGGCTGAGGAAATTTTGTTATAGAAAAGACCCATCTTAACTTGATACGAGCAATCACCTCCTGAATTTTGTTGCATGAATTTAGAAACACCCTGTATAGGGCAAAGCAAGAGACCTATTAAAATATCATCGCTCAGAATTGTATACTGTGTTTGAAAATGGCCATAATAAAAACGTACTTGATTCTTGTGAGTTTTATAAATTATGATGATCACGGTCCATTAGGATTTTTGGAATGATAAGCTTATATAAAAATCAATGAGGTATTTTCCCTTTTGTTTCTTTGATCTTTACCGACACTACGTGGGAAACCAAAATTTTCTGTAAGACTTGTCTCTCTACCAGTGGAAGCAGAAAACAGTTGCTACATTTTGTAGAAAAAGCAACAAATTGTCCCAACTTGTAGAAGATCTTGGTGTAAACGCGGCTTTAGTTCCTATCCAAAATGAAACAAACATGAAAATAATACAAATCAAACAAGGTTTTAAGAATAAATTAATTTTTTATTTGAAAACCCTTTTAATCCTGCAGTATGATCAAAAAGAGTGGAATTTTTAAATTCTCCTTTCATATCGAGCAGGTAATACAAAAAACGATTCTTTATCTTGATAGGTAATTGAGATTTTGCCAACCCTCTCGATTCTTGGCAACTCAAGTTTTCCAAACCCACGGTCATCATTCTATTTGTGCCTATTGGCGTATAAGTTACAAAAGTCACCTGCGAACCGCCTTTCCGTAATACCAAATATCTAACCGACCTCAGCGTATACAACCAAGCAATCGATAAAGTACCATATCCTACAAAACATCGGTTTAGATTACAGTCAAATCGTCAAAATATAATTACCAATTAAAAACGATAAAGCAGTTAAAGTATTTTTGTATTTGTTCTCTCCGAGGTTGATTTTTTCCCACCAACGAGCATCTTGGGAATCGCTTACTGGGGCATCCCGTAAATTCGTAAATGAGAATATAGATAAGTACGACCAAAAGCCGAACTGGCAAATCGCAAATACGTTCAACAACTTAAAGAATCGAGGGTTTTCGTACTTGAATAAAATTACATCTTTGACAACGTTCGTGTTCACGTTAATTTGAGAACTTTTTATAACGTGTAACGTTTAAATTTCTTGATAACAACGTAAACCCTAATTTATTTACATTATTAAATAAAATACTTTCAAAAATCATAGCTAAAGTGATTATTTGAGGTTAGGGATTAAATTCGAGGTTACGTATATGTTTATTTGTCTATGGCTTAAACTCTGTTTATATCGATATTTTTTTGTATAGATTTGTTTTCTTTACATAATAAAATTGAACGTGTTTTGTATTTTTAAGTAAAACATTAAAATAAACTGAAAATTTATCATTAGTTTTCTTTTATTTCCATTTTGGGGTAGAAGTTTTGAATCCAATCCATAGGGTTACTTCTTCGTTCGTTCTTACATTGCGCTTGTGTAGGTCGGTGAAGTTAGCGACGATTATAGTTAGCGACGATTAGCTGAGCCAGCCGGTATGCGAACAACTAAACATAGATATGTATCGATTCGCGAGCTCATCCAAAAACCGTCTACTTCAAAAGTACCCGTTTTATTAATTTATATTTTAAAGACTAATAAATAAAAGCATATTAAATACAATATCAAATAATTACGATGCTGTTTTTTCGTTAAAGAAAATAAATCGTCGTCAAAGTTGGACTACATAAATGCAAATGCATTGCTCCGCGGCCTCGTCGAAAAAACCGTCTATTTCAAAAAGTACCCTTCTTTTTTTATTTATATTTTAAACACTAATAAATAAAAGCATATTAAATACAATATCAAATAATTACGATGCTGTTTTTTCGTTAAAGAAAATAAATCGTCGTCAAAGTTGGACTACATAAATGCAAATGCATCGCCCGCGGCCTCGTCGAAAAACCGTCTATTTCAAAAATACCCTTTTTTTTTATTTATATTTTAAACACTAATAAATAAAAGCATATTAAATACAATATCAAATAATTACGATGCTGTTTTTTCGTTAAAGAAAATAAATCGTCGTCAAAGTTGGACTACATAAATGCAAATGCATCGCCCGCGGCCTCGTCGAAAAAACCGTCTATTTCAAAATAATACCCCTTTTTTTTATTTATATTTTAAACACTAATAAATAAAAGCATATTAAATACAATATCAAATAATTACGATGCTGTTTTTTCGTTAAAGAAAATAAATCGTCGTCAAAGTTGGACTACATAAATGTGAAATGCATCGCCCGCGGCCTCGTCGAAAAACCGTCTATTTCAAAAATACCCAATTTTTTTTTATTTATATTTTAAACACTAATAAATAAAAGCATATTAAATACAATATCAAATAATTACGATGCTGTTTTTTCGTTAAAGAAAATAAATCGTCGTCAAAGTTGGACTACATAAATGTAAATGCATCGCTCCGCGGCCTCGTCGAAAAACCGTCTATTTCAAAAATACCCTTTTTTTTTATTTATATTTTAAACACTAATAAATAAAAGCATATTAAATACAATATCAAATAATTACGATGCTGTTTTTTCGTTAAAGAAAATAAATCGTCGTCAAAGTTGGACTACATAAATGTAAATGCATCGCCCGCGGCCTCGTCGAAAACCGTCTATTTCAAAAATACCCTTTTTTTTATTTATATTTTAAACACTAATAAATAAAAGCATATTAAATACAATATCAAATAATTACGATGCTGTTTTTTCGTTAAAGAAAATAAATCGTCGTCAAAGTTGGACTACATAAATGCAAATGCATCGCTCCGCGGCCTCGTCGAAAAACCGTCTATTTCAAAAATACCCTTTTTTTTTTATTTATATTTTAAACACTAATAAATAAAAGCATATTAAATACAATATCAAATAATTACGATGCTGTTTTTTCGTTAAAGAAAATAAATCGTCGTCAAAGTTGGACTACATAAATGCAAATGCATCGCTCCGCGGCCTCGTCGAAAACCGTCTATTTCAAAATACCCTTTTTTTTTATTTATATTTTAAACACTAATAAATAAAAGCATATTAAATACAATATCAAATAATTACGATGCTGTTTTTTCGTTAAAGAAAATAAATCGTCGTCAAAGTTGGACTACATAAATGCAAATGCATCGCCCGCGGCCTCGTCGAAAAACCGTCTATTTCAAAATACCCTTTTTTTTTATTTATATTTTAAACACTAATAAATAAAAGCATATTAAATACAATATCAAATAATTACGATGCTGTTTTTTCGTTAAAGAAAATAAATCGTCGTCAAAGTTGGACTACATAAATGCAAATGCATCGCTCCGCGGCCTCGTCGAAAACCGTCTATTTCAAAAAATACCCTTTTTTTTTTATTTATATTTTAAACACTAATAAATAAAAGCATATTAAATACAATATCAAATAATTACGATGCTGTTTTTTCGTTAAAGAAAATAAATCGTCGTCAAAGTTGGACTACATAAATGTAAATGCATCGTCCGCGGCCTCGTCGAAAAACCGTCTATTTCAAAAATACCCTTTTTTTTTATTTATATTTTAAACACTAATAAATAAAAGCATATTAAATACAATATCAAATAATTACGATGCTGTTTTTTCGTTAAAGAAAATAAATCGTCGTCAAAGTTGGACTACATAAATGTAAATGCATTGCTCCGCGGCCTCGTCGAAAAAACCGTCTATTTCAAAAATACCCTTCTTTTTTTTATTTATATTTTAAACACTAATAAATAAAAGCATATTAAATACAATATCAAATAATTACGATGCTGTTTTTTCGTTAAAGAAAATAAATCGTCGTCAAAGTTGGACTACATAAATGCAAATGCATTGCTCCGCGGCCTCGTCGAAAAACCGTCTATTTCAAAAATACCCTTTTTTTATTTATATTTTAAACACTAATAAATAAAAGCATATTAAATACAATATCAAATAATTACGATGCTGTTTTTTCGTTAAAGAAAATAAATCGTCGTCAAAGTTGGACTACATAAATGCAAATGCATCGCCCGCGGCCTCGTCGAAAAACCGTCTATTTCAAAAATACCCTTTTTTTATTTATATTTTAAACACTAATAAATAAAAGCATATTAAATACAATATCAAATAATTACGATGCTGTTTTTTCGTTAAAGAAAATAAATCGTCGTCAAAGTTGGACTACATAAATGTAAATGCATTGCCCGCGGCCTCGTCGAAAAAACCGTCTATTTCAAAAATACCCTTTTTTATTTATATTTTAAACACTAATAAATAAAAGCATATTAAATACAATATCAAATAATTACGATGCTGTTTTTTCGTTAAAGAAAATAAATCGTCGTCAAAGTTGGACTACATAAATGCAAATGCATCGCTCCGCGGCCTCGTCGAAAAACCGTCTATTTCATTTTTTTTTTTTTTTTCTTTTTTCAAAATACCCTTTTTTTTATTTATATTTTAAACACTAATAAATAAAAGCATATTAAATACAATATCAAATAATTACGATGCTGTTTTTCGTTAAAGAAAAATAAATCGTCGTCAAAGTTGGACTACATAAATGTAAATGCATCGCTCCGCGGCCTCGTCGAAAAACTGTCTATTTCAAAATACCCTTTTTTTTTATTTATATTTTAAACACTAATAAATAAAAGCATATTAAATACAATATCAAATAATTACGATGCTGTTTTTTCGTTAAAGAAAATAAATCGTCGTCAAAGTTGGACTACATAAATGGGGGTTTTTTTTTTTGGCAAATGCATCGCTCCGCGGCCTCGTCGAAAAACCGTCTATTTCAAAAATAACCATTTTTTTTATTTATATTTTAAACACTAATAAATAAAAGCATATTAAATACAATATCAAATAATTACGATGCTGTTTTTTCGTTAAAGAAAATAAATCGTCGTCAAAGTTGGACTACATAAATGCAAATGCATCGTCCGCGGCCTCGTCGAAAACCGTCTATTTCAAAAATACCCTTTTTTTTTATTTATATTTTAAACACTAATAAATAAAAGCATATTAAATACAATATCAAATAATTACGATGCTGTTTTTCGTTAAAGAAAATAAATCGTCGTCAAAGTTGGACTACATAAATGCAAATGCATCGCTCCGCGGCCTCGTCGAAAAACCGTCTATTTCAAAATACCCTTTTTTATTTATATTTTAAACACTAATAAATAAAAGCATATTAAATACAATATCAAATAATTACGATGCTGTTTTTCGTTAAAGAAAATAAATCGTCGTCAAAGTTGGACTACATAAATGCAAATGCATCGTCCGCGGCCTCGTCGAAAAACCGTCTATTTCAGAAATACCCTTTTTTTTTATTTATATTTTAAACACTAATAAATAAAAGCATATTAAATACAATATCAAATAATTACGATGCTGTTTTTTCGTTAAAGAAAATAAATCGTCGTCAAAGTTGGACTACATAAATGCAAACGCATCGCCCGCGGCCTCGTCGAGAAAAACCGTCTATTTCAAAAATACCCTTTTTTTTTATTTATATTTTAAACACTAATAAATAAAAGCATATTAAATACAATATCAAATAATTACGATGCTGTTTTTTCGTTAAAGAAAATAAATCGTCGTCAAAGTTGGACTACATAAATGCAAATGCATCGCTCCGCGGCCTCGTCGAAAAAACCGTCTATTTCAAAAAATACCCTTTTTTTTATTTATATTTTAAACACTAATAAATAAAAGCATAATAAATACAATATCAAATAATTACGATGCTGTTTTTCGTTAAAGAAAATAAATCGTCGTCAAAGTTGGACTACATAAATGCAAATGCATTGCCCGCGGCCTCGTCGAAAAAACCGTCTATTTCAAAATACCCTTTTTTTTTTATTTATATTTTAAACACTAATAAATAAAAGCATATTAAATACAATATCAAATAATTACGATGCTGTTTTTCGTTAAAGAAAATAAATCGTCGTCAAAGTTGGACTACATAAATGCAAATGCATCGCTCCGCGGCCTCGTCGAAAAAACCGTCTATTTCAAAAAATACCCTTTTTTTTTTATTTATATTTTAAACACTAATAAATAAAAGCATATTAAATACAATATCAAATAATTACGATGCTGTTTTTTCGTTAAAGAAAATAAATCGTCGTCAAAGTTTGAAAATGATTATGTTATTAGCATAAAGGTTTAAATGACCCTGAGATGCACATAAAAGAAATTAACATACCACCAATATTTTTGTAGATTATGAAGTAATTACTTAATTTACTTGACGTAAATTTTATTGTAAAATAACTTATCTTCAAAGCTTAGTTAATGATACGCGATTTACTAATTATTAGAAATCACATACTTAGAAGGTCAAACTGAGATTATTAATTTTAGAAAGCAAAATATTCCAATTGAAAAACGTATCAATTGCAGAATTCTTCTAAATTTTTAATGTATTTTTTTTTTCATAATTTTAGAAAACAAAGACATTCATAATTGGGTATACATAGAGATTGTAGATTTATGCAATCTTCTAAACCATTATTAAAGTTTGCCAATTCTAAAATTAACAGCAAACAATATCAATAATTTAAAAGTTGTTGCAATGTCAACTATGCAACTGTATTAGTTCCACCACCTGTAAAGCCATGCATTTATTTTTATTATTTTTTAAATATTAATTTTTATGCACACAATAATAAAAATCTACCAATACAAAAATTTAAACGTATAGAAAAACTTCATGCATTTTTATTTATTTTAATTTTTTTTTTTAATATTTAGACAAATAAAAACAATAAAAAATCCACCACCACAAAAATTTTAATGCATAGAAAAACATCCTTTTTTTTGTTATTTTATTTTTAATGTTTGAACAAATAAAAACAATAAAAAATCTACCAATACAAAAATTTAAACGTATAGAAAAACTTCATGCATTTTTTTTAGGTTTTTTAATTTTTTTTCCACACGGAAACCTTAGAAGGCAGTTTGTCTCTTGTCAGAAACTGATGGTTTACAAGCCTAAAATTTTTGATTAAAAACACGGTGTACTTCCCATGAGACGTAAACCCTTTCAAGCGGGTGACTGTTATATTTATAACAACGCCTCTCCTATCAAATTTTGAAAAACACGGTGTGTACTCCTATGAGACGTAAACCCTTTCAAGCAGGTGACTGTTATATTTATAACAACGCCTCTCCTATCAAATTTTGAAAAACACGGTGTACTCCTATGAGACACAAAAACACTAGATCATAGCATGTGTGAAGGAATGTCAACACATATTCTACATTTAAATGGTCTAGTTGTATACGCTTCAGGATTAACTTCAGCATGTTGTATACAGTTGTAATGTACCCACCGCTTGCAAATATCACACCCAACCCAATAAGTTTCTGTGCCTGTCCTTACGTCCCCACAACAAATATTGTTCTCTAATTGAGTATTGTCTTTTAAGTTAGTCCAAGTCTTACAATTGATACATTGAAACCAAGAAGAAGTGAATGTAGCATTTCCAGTCCTACTGCAATATTCGCAATTATTTTCAACTGCGTTGGAGCTACTCAAAAGTAAATTTTGCGCGTAAATACGGTAATTATCCGGATCGAAGTTGATATCGTACACGTATGTTCCGTGGTTAGAAATAATGTTTTCTATAAACCCCATAACAAAAACACCACAACTGTGACCATCTTTTTGTTTAGGGCACTTCACATTTTTTTGTTTCCATAACTTAGTGTCTATATTAAAATTAATTAATATTTTTTTAAACAAATTAAAATATGTAGCATTTCGAAAACTAGAACCGCTATTTAAAATGTAAAATTCATTATTTTTACCGTCAATAACAAGCAAAAACCAATGACTATCACGAATAACTGGCAAAAAATAATCTTCTCAGAAGGAAGACATTTTAATGATTCTAAACTAATGTTCGATGGAAAAAGATTTTCGTGTGTTGTCGATATTATAGCAACATAATTTTCATTATTCATAATAACTAAACGGGCAAATAAGTCTATTATGAACGATGCTACCCATTGGGTTGGATTTAGTGTACAAAAATCTGAGTATTCTAAATCATTATACCAAAAATTGGAAAAGTTGTAATGTCCTATAAATTCCCTGGTACTTGACGGTCCATTCTTTAAAAACAAATGATACTTAAAAATTCCGTTTTCAAAATAATTGCGGTTATTCGCTGAGTTTGTTAATACTACAGACCTTTCCAATTTCGTTTCTACGTCCGCTTTTTTAATAAACTGTTGCCTTTGACGAAGATGGGTATTTTTTCGTGAAGGTTTTTTCGCCACGTTTCTTCAGTTGATTGCAATTCCTGAAGAAGTTTTCGTTTTCGAGGTCTGATACTTAATAAATTAAATTTTAATTCCTTTTCTACACATTTCAGATGATCCCGCATCTTTTCGATGAATCTAGTACATTTCATATTTGTATGTTTCTCTAAAATGGAATTTTTACTACGTTAAACCAAGATTCAACTAAACTATTTGACAAAACGTCCTTTGATTCATGATTGACTAATAACCCACCCCATAACGGAAGATAAGGCATGTACTTTGATACACAAATATCTAAAAATTTTGGGGAATAATAGTTGTTTAATTCTAAAGTAGAGTCCTCATCCCTAATATTCTCTGCTATTGAGTCTTTGATGTGTAGAAATTCTATATAAAACGGACTCTGAGTATATAAACTTTTTAAATTAATGTTTTCGTCATTATCAACATTTGCTAAATTTTCTTCGAGTACACTATCTTCAGCAATACAAGACGCGCAAGTTAACCTATCAATTGCTGCTTTTACCCTATCTGTTAAATATTGACTCTGTAAAATTAACGCAAAATCTGAAAATGACTTTTTGCAATTGTCATATACTTTTGATAACATCATGTTATTTACAAATGCACCTATTAAAAATTTCTTAAGGTCTTTGTTGTTGCCTGCTGCCTTTTTAGCATCAGTTGCTATTATTTTTACGTAATGTGCGCAACATATATGAACAGTGATAGTATTACGATATTCCTCTAAAGTTTCATTTTTTAGGAAATTATGAATGTTATTTAAATATTCTAAAACTGACATTTTACAAAAAACCGATATAACAGCATTTAAGAGGGCCCAACTAAAGTCTATGACAACGCTGTTAAATGGTAACACTTTCAAGTTGGCATTGCTGAAAAGCCATAATGATATCTCCTGTGAAGTATGTGAATTCGATATCATTTCAATCAATGGTAAAATAATAGACTTGTCGTTATTAACCGGGTATTGTATAACACCGGCATAGTAAAATATTCTTTTACTATCTGCACTAAATTTCCTAATTATTGAACCCGTACAGTCTAAATACAAAGTCAAATTTTTAGTTTTTGGAACAATTCGTTACATAATGTATCGTTTTTAAAAAATAATTTCTACTATAGTCCTAATCATGTTCGTGTCAGAACTTATAAAACTGGTATCATAATATACTTTTCTTTCACCAATCTACAGGATTCGTCTTTATCATCACAGTTTTAACACGATTAAATAAGAATCGGTAAAATTCACAAAAAAATTGTGAGTTAATTGACTTCAGGTTCCAAGCATTTCTTCCAAAAATAAAATTGTTTTATTTCAAGATGGAACTCAAATAAAAGAAGTGATATGAATGCGAAATGTAATATAAATTAAAACAATAATTTCGATCAATATTATACTTTCGCCTTCGATATAAAAAGTTTTAGACAAGAAATTAATGGAAATTACTTAAAAACCATCATGTAATAAAATCGGGTTCATATTGGGTCTCCGCCAATATCTAGGTTTGTAGTAGTGGGGTGGATAAGTGTAATTAGCGTCTGCCTGTATAAAAACAAATTGCACATTACCGAGCATATTAGTTTGATTTGTGAGGAGGTTTTAACAATGCTGTTTATTAGAGAAGTAAGTAACATTGTATTTCCATATGTTATTTAAGTGGCTTAACCTATGTCATTTTTAGAAAGAAGTCCAATTTTTGGGAGACTCCTTTTAAGAAGACTGTTGACGGATGTGCTGCAACATAATACCAACCAAATGAAAACAATCGAAAATCGATCAAGACGAAGCCAAGAATTAACCATCGGCGGGCAAACGATTTCCCAACTACAAAAAAAGAGTGGCCCGAATAAAAACTCAATTCTTTCCTACAGTTTGGCATCAGTAGTGTTCCTATGCATAGGAGCCAACAATGTCTTGAGGGTAAAACAATTTAAACATTGTATGTACGTATACTAAAAAATGTTTTTGCAGAATCATTCGTTCTTCACGATGAGGAACCACTTTGAAATGCTAATGGGCACTATAAAACCCATGCAGCACGTCACCAACATCGTCTTGATAACGATACCACGTTTCCCCAGCGCAACCACAACGCAACTATTAATTGTAACAAAATTTAATAGGTATTTAAAGCGTTTAGAAAATCGTAAGTATTTTACATATTCTTCGTACAGGTGATTATTAATACCCATGTTTTTAGGGCGAATAACGGTTGTAGACATCGAATGGGATTTTGAGGAAGCATTTTTCGAAAGGTATAATCCACATTTTTAATATTCATTTTTAAGATATTCATTTTGCAGGGATGGTATTCATTTAAATAGAGATGGTCTTCGCCTTCTTTGGCAGAAAATAGTAAGCCATTCTGAAAGAAAGTGGTGAGTTTTTTAATTTATAAAAAATAGAAAAATTAAAAAAAAATGAATGTAGTTTTTGTGGTGGTGGATTTTTTATTGTTTTTAATTGTCGAAATATTAAAAAAAAAATAACAAAAAAAATTGCATGAAGTTTTTGTATACATTTAAATCTTTGTGGTGGTGGATTATTTATTGTTTTTATTTGTCCAAATATTTAAAAAAAAATAACAAAAAAATGCATGAAGTTTTTCTATACATTTTAATTTCTGTGGTAGTGGGTTTTTTATTATTGGGTGCATAAAAATTAATGTTTAAAAAAAAATTTAAAAAAATGCATGGCTTTTAAATTATTGATATTGTTTGCTGTTAATTTTAGAATTGGCAAACTTTAATAATGGTTTAGAAGATTGCATAAATCTACAATCTCTATGTATACCCAATTATGAATGTCTTTGTTTTCTAAAATTATGAAAAAAATACATTAAAAATTTAGAAGAATTCTGCAATTGATACGTTTTTCAATTGGAATATTTTGCTTTCTAAAATTAATAATCTCAGTTTGACCTTCTAAGTATGTGATTTCTAATAATTAGTAAATCGCGTATCATTAACTAAGCTTTGAAGATAGTTATTTTACAATAAAATTTACGTCAAGTAAATTAAGTAATTACTTCATAATCTACAAAAATATTGGTGGTATGTTAATTTCTTTTATGTGCATCTCAGGGTCATTTAAACCTTTATGCTAATAACATAATCATTTTCAAACTTTGACGACGATTTATTTTCTTTAACGAAAAACAGCATCGTAATTATTTGATATTGTATTTAATATGCTTTTATTTATTAGTGTTTAAAATATAAATAAAAAAAAAGGGTATTTTTTGAAATAGACGGTTTTTTCGACGAGGCCGCGGAGCGATGCATTTGCATTTATGTAGTCCAACTTTGACGACGATTTATTTTCTTTAACGAAAAACAGCATCGTAATTATTTGATATTGTATTTAATATGCTTTTATTTATTAGTCTTTAAAATATAAATAAAAAAAAGGGTATTTTTGAAATAGACGGTTTTTTCGACGAGGCCGCGGAGCGATGCATTTGCATTTATGTAGTCCAACTTTGACGACGATTTATTTTCTTTAACGAAAAACAGCATCGTAATTATTTGATATTGTATTTAATATGCTTTTATTTATTAGTGTTTAAAATATAAATAAAAAAAAGGGTATTTTTGAAATAGACGGTTTTTTCGACGAGGCCGCGGAGCGATGCATTTGCATTTATGTAGTCCAACTTTGACGACGATTTATTTTCTTTAACGAAAAACAGCATCGTAATTATTTGATATTGTATTTAATATGCTTTTATTTATTAGTCTTTAAAATATAAATAAAAAAAAGGGTATTTTTGAAATAGACGGTTTTTTCGACGAGGCCGCGGAGCGATGCATTTGCATTTATGTAGTCCAACTTTGACGACGATTTATTTTCTTTAACGAAAAACAGCATCGTAATTATTTGATATTGTATTTAATATGCTTTTATTTATTAGTCTTTAAAATATAAATAAAAAAAAAGGGTATTTTTTGAAATAGACGGTTTTTTCGACGAGGCCGCGGAGCGATGCATTTGCATTTATGTAGTCCAACTTTGACGACGATTTATTTTCTTTAACGAAAAACAGCATCGTAATTATTTGATATTGTATTTAATATGCTTTTATTTATTAGTGTTTAAAATATAAATAAAAAAAAGGGTATTTTTGAAATAGACGGTTTTTTCGACGAGGCCGCGGAGCGATGCATTTGCATTTATGTAGTCCAACTTTGACGACGATTTATTTTCTTTAACGAAAAACAGCATCGTAATTATTTGATATTGTATTTAATATGCTTTTATTTATTAGTCTTTAAAATATAAATAAAAAAAAAGGGTATTTTTGAAATAGACGGTTTTTCGACGAGGCCGCGGAGCGATGCATTTGCATTTATGTAGTCCAACTTTGACGACGATTTATTTTCTTTAACGAAAAACAGCATCGTAATTATTTGATATTGTATTTAATATGCTTTTATTTATTAGTGTTTAAAATATAAATAAAAAAAAAAGGGTATTTTTGAAATAGACGGTTTTTTCGACGAGGCCGCGGAGCGATGCATTTGCATTTATGTAGTCCAACTTTGACGACGATTTATTTTCTTTAACGAAAAACAGCATCGTAATTATTTGATATTGTATTTAATATGCTTTTATTTATTAGTCTTTAAAATATAAATAAAAAAAAAGGGTATTTTTGAAATAGACGGTTTTTTCGACGAGGCCGCGGAGCGATGCATTTGCATTTATGTAGTCCAACTTTGACGACGATTTATTTTCTTTAACGAAAAACAGCATCGTAATTATTTGATATTGTATTTAATATGCTTTTATTTATTAGTGTTTAAAATATAAATAAAAAAAAAGGGTATTTTTGAAATAGACGGTTTTTTCGACGAGGCCGCGGAGCGATGCATTTGCATTTATGTAGTCCAACTTTGACGACGATTTATTTTCTTTAACGAAAAACAGCATCGTAATTATTTGATATTGTATTTAATATGCTTTTATTTATTAGTCTTTAAAATATAAATAAAAAAAAAGGGTATTTTTGAAATAGACGGTTTTTTCGACGAGGCCGCGGAGCGATGCATTTGCATTTATGTAGTCCAACTTTGACGACGATTTATTTTCTTTAACGAAAAACAGCATCGTAATTATTTGATATTGTATTTAATATGCTTTTATTTATTAGTGTTTAAAATATAAATAAAAAAAAGGGTATTTTTGAAATAGACGGTTTTTTCGACGAGGCCGCGGAGCGATGCATTTGCATTTATGTAGTCCAACTTTGACGACGATTTATTTTCTTTAACGAAAAACAGCATCGTAATTATTTGATATTGTATTTAATATGCTTTTATTTATTAGTCTTTAAAATATAAATAAAAAAAAAGGGTATTTTTGAAATAGACGGTTTTTTCGACGAGGCCGCGGAGCGATGCATTTGCATTTATGTAGTCCAACTTTGACGACGATTTATTTTCTTTAACGAAAAACAGCATCGTAATTATTTGATATTGTATTTAATATGCTTTTATTTATTAGTGTTTAAAATATAAATAAAAAAAAAGGGTATTTTTGAAATAGACGGTTTTTTCGACGAGGCCGCGGAGCGATGCATTTGCATTTATGTAGTCCAACTTTGACGACGATTTATTTTCTTTAACGAAAAACAGCATCGTAATTATTTGATATTGTATTTAATATGCTTTTATTTATTAGTGTTTAAAATATAAATAAAAAAAAGGGTATTTTTGAAATAGACGGTTTTTTCGACGAGGCCGCGGAGCGATGCATTTGCATTTATGTAGTCCAACTTTGACGACGATTTATTTTCTTTAACGAAAAACAGCATCGTAATTATTTGATATTGTATTTAATATGCTTTTATTTATTAGTGTTTAAAATATAAATAAAAAAAAAGGGTATTTTTTGAAATAGACGGTTTTTTCGACGAGGCCGCGGAGCGATGCATTTGCATTTATGTAGTCCAACTTTGACGACGATTTATTTTCTTTAACGAAAAACAGCATCGTAATTATTTGATATTGTATTTAATATGCTTTTATTTATTAGTCTTTAAAATATAAATAAAAAAAAGGGTATTTTTTGAAATAGACGGTTTTTTCGACGAGGCCGCGGAGCGATGCATTTGCATTTATGTAGTCCAACTTTGACGACGATTTATTTTCTTTAACGAAAAACAGCATCGTAATTATTTGATATTGTATTTAATATGCTTTTATTTATTAGTCTTTAAAATATAAATAAAAAAAAGGGTATTTTTGAAATAGACGGTTTTTTCGACGAGGCCGCGGAGCGATGCATTTGCATTTATGTAGTCCAACTTTGACGACGATTTATTTTCTTTAACGAAAACAGCATCGTAATTATTTGATATTGTATTTAATATGCTTTTATTTATTAGTGTTTAAAATATAAATAAAAAAAAAGGGTATTTTTGAAATAGACGGTTTTTTCGACGAGGCCGCGGAGCGATGCATTTGCATTTATGTAGTCCAACTTTGACGACGATTTATTTTCTTTAACGAAAACAGCATCGTAATTATTTGATATTGTATTTAATATGCTTTTATTTATTAGTCTTTAAAATATAAATAAAAAAAAAGGGTATTTTTGAAATAGACGGTTTTTTCGACGAGGCCGCGGAGCGATGCATTTGCATTTATGTAGTCCAACTTTGACGACGATTTATTTTCTTTAACGAAAAACAGCATCGTAATTATTTGATATTGTATTTAATATGCTTTTATTTATTAGTGTTTAAAATATAAATAAAAAAAAAGGGTATTTTTGAAATAGACGGTTTTTTCGACGAGGCCGCGGAGCGATGCATTTGCATTTATGTAGTCCAACTTTGACGACGATTTATTTTCTTTAACGAAAAACAGCATCGTAATTATTTGATATTGTATTTAATATGCTTTTATTTATTAGTGTTTAAAATATAAATAAAAAAAAAAGGGTATTTTTTGAAATAGACGGTTTTTTCGACGAGGCCGCGGAGCGATGCATTTGCATTTATGTAGTCCAACTTTGACGACGATTTATTTTCTTTAACGAAAAACAGCATCGTAATTATTTGATATTGTATTTAATATGCTTTTATTTATTAGTCTTTAAAATATAAATAAAAAAAAAGGGTATTTTTTGAAATAGACGGTTTTTTCGACGAGGCCGCGGAGCGATGCATTTGCATTTATGTAGTCCAACTTTGACGACGATTTATTTTCTTTAACGAAAACAGCATCGTAATTATTTGATATTGTATTTAATATGCTTTTATTTATTAGTCTTTAAAATATAAATTTAATAAAACGGGTACTTTTGAAGTTGACAGTTTTTTGATGAGCTCGCGAATCGATACACATCTATGTTTAGTTGTTCGCATACCGGCTGGCTCAGCTAATCGTCGCTAACTATAATCGTCGCTAACTTCACCGACCTGCGCTTGTGTACATCCGCACTTTCTAATCAATATCTTCAATATTTGACTGTTCATATGCCATCAATTGAAAACAATTGCTCGATTATATTTCCGAGCAACATGTAAATAACTGTTCGAAAAAATCAAATCTTTAAAATGGTTAGTGGAGAAGAATTTCGTGAGTGCATTAGGAAACCGATGCCGGGGGCTCCCGAAAGGAGGGAACGCAGAACAGTACCGGCGTTTACAATTCAGAGTTTGCAAAAAAACACTTGTGTTGTGCCGCCGACCAAATGCCACATATTCAAGGAACGGCCCGTTGAAAAATCAATATTCCGTAAGTACTATCAAAGAGGTGACTTGCCTGTAGCTCAAGATGCAAGCGGCTCAGTATCGTGGAAGGTAAATTAACATTATCGACACACATTTTTTGCAAAGTACTAATATTTTTTAAAGGTCGATATTAAAAAACTCGATTACCATCATTACTTGCCAATGTTTTTTGAGGGACTAGCTGAAAGTAAAGAGCCTTATTCGTTTTTATCTCAACAAGCTATACATGACTTGCTCGATAACGGAGGTTCGAAAATTTTTCCGTGTATTCCACAACTGATTATACCAATCAAAAGTAAGTCTACACATTATTATATCGAGTTGTTTCAATGTAAAAGCATTGTAGATGCATTTTATACAAAAAATAAGAAAGTTATGGTCGGCACTCTCAAAGTACTTCAACATCTAGTTAAATCAGGTGATATGATCGGAGAAGCGCTTGTCCCTTACTACAGACAAATTTTACCAACTCTTAATTTATACAAAGAACGGAACGGTAAGTATCACTCAATCAAAAACAAGCGAGTAGTATATGTATTCTTAGTAAACACCGGTGATGAAATCGATTATAGTCAAATGAGAGGAGAAAACTTATCAGATATTATCAATGAAACTTTAGAAGCATTAGAAAGGCACGGGGAGAAGACGATTCATTAATATAAAATACATAATACCTACATACGAATCATGTATGATGAACTAGTTCACATGTCTTTCTATAATAAATTTTATTTGTAACACAACATCGTGTTTTTCTTAAATATAAAAATGTAATTAAATCGTAGTTGTTTTTAGAAGATCTCGTGCACTTAGTATAAGTAAATCGCAAATACGACAACAACGCAGAATATAGTTTCCTACAAAGAAGAAAGTGAGCAAATATTTGGATAATCTGATGTAGTACTAACGTTCATAAAAGTATCACTGGTATAACCGTCGGTTTCCGAGTCCCACAAGCAACGAACCCCACACTTAACTCCCGCACCTTTCAACTCTCCTATTATTACTTGAACAATGTGTTTATATCGTTTCATTTTTAATTCTGAAAATAGTATATCACGTAATGTGAAGTTTTAATCGTGAGCTTACCTCTAACTTTGGTATTAACGTCATTCGCGAATAGCAACAGTCCATTTCTTAGCATTGTCGCTGTCGTAATATTTTCCAACAAGTTTCGCAGTTAAAATGCTACGTATTATTTCTTTCACAGGATTTTCTTTAAACCTTATAAAGGAAAAGTAAGTGACATTATTCGCCTAAGAAATTACATATAATACTTGTCTTCTAATGCCGGTTTAATTTGATAAGTATGCAGAGCGGGGACAGAATCGTGACTGATTTCCTTTGGTAACGAGATGGTTTGGATAGCGTCTGAAGTTCTAGTTGCGTCCGAGCCTATTGTGGAAACTGCTTCTTCCACTTCAACATCATCCAAGTCTTGCATTTTATCTATTTTTAATTAAATTTATTCCAGTTAACCTGCAAAATGTGAAAATTTACGTAAAAGTAAAAAAAAAATTGTGCCTTACTGAAGATTTTTCAAAGTATTTAAAATTTTCGACAGAATTCAATATCGCCATGACAACGTGTATATTAAAAAACCTTTAGAGAAAATGTCAGACAAAACAGTAAAATAGTTGGTAACACTGATATAAATAAATGTGTGCACTGAAAACTTAACGTCGAAAATTTGAAGATTTTGTGATATTTACGACCGGATGCACCAACACACCTTTACTTAGGTGATGTTGAAAAACAATTGTTGCTATGGTTTAAACAATTATTTCTCGCTTAAGTTTAAGATGTGTGGGTGCATACCGCCATTAATTGCATAAGATTAAATTGAGGTTAGAAAACGAATTAAAATTTTTGACAGAATTTAATATCGCCATGATGACGTAAAAAACCTGTAGAAGAAATAATAAAATAGTTGGCAACACTATTTAATTGTTAACTGTGTCCACATTCTTGTGCACTGAAACCTTACATGAGAAAAATTTGAAGAATTTCTGATATTTAATTAAATTACGCGCATAAAATTAAAATGAAGCAAAACGCCAAATTAAGATTTTCGACAGAACTCAATATCGCCAGACAACTTGTATATAAAAAAATCATTAATCATTAAAAAACAGTAAAATAATTGAAATAGACGACACTGTTCGTGATGTCAGTAGTTCTAATTTGAGCAGTTACAGTAATTATAAGTCTTTCATCTATGAGCAGTTGTTTATAAATTGCAAACGAAGGTGTATATGCGAATCGTCTACTCCTCCTTCTAAGGAGGTACAACACACTTTAAATGTTTCGTGCACTGAAAACTTGTACGTCAAAAATATGAAGATTTTGTGATATTTCATTGATTACTAGCATACAATTAAAGTATAAGCTAAAGGTCGAATTAAAATTTTGGTTAGAACTCGACATGACAACTTATATATTCAAAAACCTTTAGAGGAAACAGTAAAATATTTGGCAACACTGTTCAAATGTCAACATAATTATTTTGTACACTGAAAACTTACACGTCAAAAATTTCAAGATTTTGTGATATTTATAATTGAATTAGGAACATAAAATTAAAGTGGCGCTGAAAGCCAAATTACAATTTTCGACAGAACTTCTGACCTTCGTCGGTATTTTGGTGTTAAAATACTCAATAAGTCTCTATGTTGCATAATTAAATTGCGTTGAATTTCCGTCAGGCGGGAATGTTGTTTGTTTCGTTTTTTTGCGTACGTGACTTTTCTTATCTTGCAGCTGTAGTCTGTTTGTTTGCTTCACCTTGAGACAAAATTTCTGATATATCATTGTACTCTTCCTAGCATATTTCGTGATTTCGTCGTCTGGAAAGTTGGAGTTTGGGCAGAACTCACTTACCGTAATGTATCGGGAAAAATCTTCTGGTTTTGAAGATTAGATAAGAGTGTTTCATCCCGCTTCGCAAATGCGGATAATAGAATTTTGTCATACCGAATTAAATAGTTGTCGACGATTTTGGAGATTTAAGTTTTTGTGCCCCGTTGTCACGTTTCGCGGTGATATAAAAGTTTCCGCACTACAAATGTAATTACTTATTCAGGGTAGGTTTTCTATCATACAGAATCTTATCTTAACGACATGCCAGTTTATGCCGTTTATTAGAAAGAATTATTGTGATTGAACTGTTACATCATCGATTGTTGCATCATCGTCGAAATACACCACCGTTTCCGTCACCTCCACAACCTTGTAGCTGCAGCTCTACTGTTATCCGAAAGCAATGAAAATTAGTGTCAATTATAGTTCCGTTCACTAATGCTTAACACATATTTACCAATTATTTAGTATTTAAGTTAGAAATGCAATAAATCATGTTAATGTTACATTGTAACAAGCCTTTTTAATTTAAGTTTGATTTTGTTTTTGTGCTGGTAGTGTTAACTTTTACAGATTTGTGTCTACTATCTTAAGGTAAGTCCATTAGAAAGTATCCTCCTGGACAGGGTTTCGGTGATCAAGGGGTATAAGCTATTTTACCTCGTGACCTTGTTTGGTGCCCATTTGACTTTCACGAATTTATCGTTCTTTAGCTTTTCAACCACTTACTTCGACCTTTACGAAGGCAAATCATCTCCAAGCCACCCCTTCGTGCTGAGCTACGGTGCAATCTCTATTTATGTCACGTTTTTAGTTCAAAATTGTCGTTAATTTTTTTTGCATGTAATAAACTCAATATAGCCATAACAACAGGTATATTTAAAAAAAGCTTTAGAGGAAACAATAAAGTAGTAGGCAACACTGATACAAATAAATGCCAACATAAATATTTGGGCCATTTTGTGGTGCTGAGGTGCTATGGATATCTGTAAATAGAAATCGTACGGACGGTTCTCGGGCGCCTGATTTTCTAAGAGTTTACTCTCCGTCGTTCTTCACACTCGGGTAGCTGCACTGGAGAACGGTACTCCAGGGTTTCACTAGGTCGGCTAGGTTTGGAAGCAAACGCGTCACGCGGAAGAGGAAGTACGGATCGGAGGGGTTGGGCCAAATCGACGTGCAAAACGCGTTGCATTTACCTGGACTACTAGTGGACAGCGTCTTCAACGTGCAAAACGCCTCATGCCGACGACGGTGTAGGGCTGGACGGGGAGCGGGGTAGGATCTGCCAGGCGGAAAATTTAAATAATGCATGTACTTTATTTTGTACAAAACAATAATTAAACATTTTTTTTTATTAGTTGCTTTTTTATCCAAATAGATTGAAATAGTATATTGTATTACACGAGGAGAAAATTAAAGTTTTCATAGCCTGAGCGCTGATAATCACGAGCAATGAAACATGATTTTATCCTTAAGTAATACACTATACTTTTTCTGCGACCTAGTAGTAGCATCTATGAGTTTTATCGAAATTTAATTTAAGATTTAACTCTGTTTGGCAATTAAAAAAATATAGCTGTTTTAATGGTTACCAAACATTTTTTATTCTCAATAATGAACAACAATAACCAAGTTTACTTTTTTTATTTAAAGTGTAGACGTCGTTTTGACAGATTTTCAGGTTAGATAAATAAATGTCGATTTCAAATCAAAACGAGCAACCAATCAGCTTTTTGCAACTACATTCAGTCAATTGGGGTATATATACCGTTACTAGTAACAAAATGATTTTCTGCAGATGTTTAGACATGACAAATTTTCTCTAGTGGTTTATGACTATGAAATGTAAAGTTTTCATAGTGGTCGTGGAAAAAACATATTTTCATTATTTCGCTGATGTTTCAATAATAATGAACCTGTCGTTTTCGTAAACCACCACCTTTGAACATCTTCTATAAGAAGATCCAAATAAGTTGGTAAACTATTAAGAAATACACAACCATAAAGGAGATCATCGTACAATTAAAAGTTCAAAACTACACCAAAAATATTGCCAGTGTGTTCGCACTTATTAAAGACAAAATAATAACCATTATCTTATTAGGGATTCCTTAAAGTGGAGGAACAAAATTAAATCACTCCCCAGGATTCAATGTGCCGACGTTTTGCCCGACTTATGCGGACTTTTTCAAGGCTTCTTGAAATTAGGGCGTGACAGTTAAATCACGTTTATATATATAATTACAAGAAGCCTCGAAAAAGTCCGCAATAGGTCGGGCGTAACGTCGGCACATTGAATCCAGGGTAGTGATTTAATTTCGTCCCTCCACTTCAAGAAATCTCTAGTAAGATAATAGTTTAATTTGGAAGGATAAATAAAATGAATTCAATCAAAAAAATAACGTTTAATCTTCTTTTCTTGGTTCATCAAAGAACTTAAACTTTCAAAAAATGAATCGACAAAAAGCATATACATTTCTTTAAGACAAGACTATCCACATTAGCGGATAATTTCTGTTGTAGGTATAGGCAATAGTTTTTAAATTGCTGCGGAACGTGAAATGAAATAATAAATAAAAATAAATGTATCTGTAAGTAACTTTAAAATACAAATATTATAAAATAGTACAGTCATTTTCTTTGCAATTGGCCCCAGAAGAGTGAATATAAATTTCGTACTAAACATTTTTGCGGGATAAAACCAAATAAATTTTCTTCATTACTCTAATCCCAACTTGTTTTAAAGTGGAGAATAACTGTTGTTGGAACTGCACCAATTCGTGTGAGAACGTTACAAATTAAATTGACAATGAATTAAATTAAAAATAATAACATTTTACTTCGCTTATACCATCAACAACAGCGCCACCTCTGGTTAGGAGAAACACTTCAAATTTGGTTTGACTTGTTCAATATGAGTTTTCCGACCGTGAGTTACCCACACCTATCTTTCTCTAAGTAAAACGTTTATTACATTTACTGTCACAATCAAGAGAAAATTTTAAATTAATAGTTAAATCCACTTCAATGTCAATTATAAAAAGAAGGCAGTTCAGGAAGACCGATTAGGACTGTCGCTGTTCTGCCACTACCACCAATAAATCAAAAAAAACAACGTTTCCTCAGCACCCCAGCAAAACGTTATTATATATTTATATTTAAAAAATCTACAAATCTACACCTACGAGTAAACTAATTCCATTGACCATCATATAACGATAAAAAAGTACGAAAAAGAGAATAGGTACCTACTATACATATTGTTACAATAAATACTGACCGTCTAAGATTAATTTCTTTAGCTTAAACTTGAATTGTTTAATTGCTAAATTTTTAAGGTGCACAGGAATATGATTATAGGTAACAGAAATACAGTATGAGAATGATTTTTTAAACATGGTGAGATGATGGCGTGGTATAGTCAACATATCTTTAGACAACCAGTTGCTTTAACCAGGTGTGAAAGTTCTGTCAAATGTCGGTCGTTGTCATTCTTGCTTCATTCTATATTTTTGGTTATTAATTGCTGTCACTTGTTACTTTTTAAGGTTAGTATTTCAACTGACAACTACATATCTTACCAACACTGTTTTAGTAACTTTCTAATTTTAACCAGTAACTAAATAGTAAATGCTCAAATTGACTCAGAAGTTTTTAATATTGAATCATATGCACATACTTATGACGCAGGGATCTTCTTTCCTGGCAAGAAGTTTAGCGACTCTGACAATAAAAATTTAGTCTCTTTAAGAGCTTTCTTAGCAACCCATAATTTATTTCTCTGTAGAAACGAAATCAATCTTACTAAACTAACGAAATAAATCTTACAAAATAATCGAATAGATTAGTTAATAAGTGTAATGCATTTATGTAGATGAGATAAGATTTAACAAAACAGGTGTTTATATGAATAACAGCTCTAGAAACGCTCGTCGCCGATGATTTTTTTCACATTTAGAGAAAATAGTTAGCGACACTGTTCAAATGTCATGAACATTTTGTGATTTAATTGAATTACGAGCATGCATAAGATTAAAGTGAAGCTAAAATTGTTGACAAAACTCAATTTCTCCATGAGAACGTGTATATTTAAAAACCAGTAAAATAGTTGGCAACACTGTTCAAATGTCAACATAAATATTTGTACACTGGAAAAACTTACACGTCAAAAATTTGAAGATTTTGTGATATTTAATTGAATTACGGGCATAATATTAAAATGGAGCTAAAGGCCGAATTAGATTTAAGTGGTAAAGTTATAATCAAAGTACAACTAGGAGAAGATATAAGGAGAATACCAATCCATAATGATGCGATAACTTACGATGAGTTAGTATTAATGATGCAAAGGATTTTTAATGGGAAACTAAGTGCCAACGACGATATATCGATTAAATATAAGGATGAAGGTATAGAAATGATTTGTTAAATGTTTTAAGTAATTGAAAGTTTTAGATGGAGATCTAATCACCATCAACGATAGCTCAGATTTGTCGTTCGCCATACAATGCAGTAGGGTTTTAAAACTTATAATTTTAATGAATTCTGAAATATCTTTGTCCAAAGACAAAGCTACCAACTCTTTAATACATTCTGAGCTTGCAAACGTCAAGTCTGAGTTGAGAAGTATTCGTGATCAAGTTAATAAACTATTAGATTCGTTAGATTCAGTCGTGGCAGTTAATCCAAAGAGTACCACAGAAACAAGTATAACTTTTACTTTTTCTAAACATGTTCCTTAATACAATTACCTTTAGTTATTGTTGAGGAGGTTCAGGCGGAGGTTGTTCCTAGCAACATTAAAAAAGTGAATCCGAGTGAATTTGACCCTTTGCAAGAGAATGAGAGTAAAGTTCCACCAATACCACCAACTGCAATCATTCAAGAGGCTGCTGAAACTCGGCGAGATCGGTGCCTGTTGTATCTACCACACCCATTTCCGCTGTTGGACCAACCCCCAACACTAATATGCAACCGTCGATGTCTGATTATTATACTCGCAACTCTAACCCCGGTAACAACTTTGTTTAATCTGTAAACCTTTATTTTTTTTTTTCCTCAGGTTATCCGCAAATATCGACTTATGGATCGTTGCCTTATCAAGTATACCCTTACGCTACAACTGAAAGGTAAATAAAATATAATTGTGGTGACGTTTTTTTAATTTTTTTTTAGTTATATACCACCGACGGACCATTCTCAGGTACCTCAGCCTTCTAGTATTTACGTAAACACATCTCAATCTAACTTACCATACCAGTCGCAACAGCAAATGTATAATTCGGGGCCACCTTCAAATTATCCCGTTCAATCTCAAGCAAATCCCTACTCGAAGAATTATGCTCAACCGCCTGTTGGTCAACACCCATATATGCAATCGCATTGATTATTTTAACTTTACGTTAATCATGTTGTGGATCAAAAATCATTCTTGTATAATATGTTAAAAACTGTCTATTATGTAATAAGCATTAGCGTGCAAATATATACTTTTTCTTTCACTTAATAAAAGTTAGTGAGGTTATGGTTCAACTGACGAGCATTTACATGTAGATAAACTAATTACTCAATTTAATGCACCAAAAATGATAAAAAAAACTTATACGTATATCAGAAAAGGCCTTTGAACGTAAATATCTTCTTTACACCAATGTTGTGGTTTCCTCTACTTTATCAGGTGTCGGGGACGTTCTAGAACAACAATACGAAGTTTCTCAAGGAAAAATAGAAAAATGGGACAAACGGAGAACACTAAAAATGACCATCTCTGGTATTCCAATTGGAGTATTGTGCCATGTATATTATATGATTTTAGACAAGAAACTACCGGGTCGGAGCTTGAATATCTTAACGAAAAAGTTACTGGTGGATCAATTAATTTGTTCGCCAATTTGCATTACAGCGTTTTTAATAACGGTTGCTTGTTTGGAACAATCTTCTCTTAACGAGTTTGTGAAAAATTTAAAAACAAAGTTGTGGAGATTATATTTAGCGGATTGTATCGTGTGGCCTCCTGCTCAAGTGATTAATTTCTATTTTTTAACGCCAAAGTATAGGGTACTGTATGACAATGTCATATCATTGGGGTACGATGTTTATACATCATACGTAAATCATGATGACTATGATTGATGATAATGGTGGTTGTAATTAGACAAATTTACTTAATAAATTTTATTTTGTAGGTGTGATTTATTTGGAGCCAATATCTTTATTATCAATAAATGGAAAAAATTACCTGGTAAAGTGTAAAAAAAATTTTCTCTATTCTATTACTTACTACATTCCAAGTTGTAACATTATCATCTTAATCCATCTTCATGTCTTTTGGCTTGGTCTTTTAGTTTTAAGCTATTAATTAATCTCATCAAATTCATTGTACCATCCTCTACACTGCTTTGTATTACGAAACAGAACCAATTCGTTCTGTACTGTAACTATAGAAGGGGCTTTTACAGAGTGTCAGATAAACCCCTTATTCAACAAGGTTGTTGCTTCTTCCTTTCAACCTTTTGTTTTATAAGACCTTGGGTTTGATTATAACAAAATTACAAAAAAAAGTGAAAATGTTTGTAAAAATTTGTATGCTAATCTACAGTTGTGTAATGTGGGTTGCCTACCACTTGTTTTTGTATTAATATTTATTTTATATTTCGAAAACTAGTCACTTTTATAAATTGCACTTGATTTTAATTTATTTTATTTACTGAAGAAAATAAGAATACAAATTAAAATCAAGCTCGCCCATGCTCACGTATACTCTTGTTTGTGAACGTTGGTCAATCGAAATTGATTCAAGTGGCCCAACTGACTTTGGTACATCGTCTGATTATTCTACATACTCCAGGAAGTACATCATTTTAGCTTGCAAAATTCATGGTAATTCTGGATATCAGCTTGTTTTATGTTTTTCGGGTCGCTAAATACGAATACTTCCCCCCTCAAACCCGTCAAATTTTGAAAAAAATGAACAAAATATCATTTTTTTGAAAAAAAATCGTTATTTTGTGTATTTTAGAAAAAAACTACCTAGACATTCAGAAAGTCTTAGAACATGGGCCTCGGCGCAAAACACGCTCCGCGGTGAAACATCAGATGGTAAGAGCGTAGTTTTCACCGCTTTTGCGACCTTGCTTATTTATCTGCATCTCCCATATTCAGTTTCTTGGTTTACCCCCTCTCCTGTCACACCTGTTACAGACGGACACAGTCAAGAATTTTGCCCCAGTGCGATTAGATGTGTCGTGTTATATTGATAGCAACTTGTTTATCGCGCACGCTGTTTTTGACGTGTCTTATAAGATTTTCATTATGTTTTTAAAGCAGTTGTTTTAAAAAATCTGTTACGGTTCAAAATCTTCAAGTTGCACGTTGCGACAAGAATCAAATTTACCGCGCATTGAACCGAATTTTCCTATTGGTGAATCGGAATTTGGGAGTTCTACTGGAAGCGGCGGGCCGACATCTTGAAAAAAGTTTCTCTTGTTCTTGGGCGATTGACCGTGCTGTACGAAGCTAAAAACTACCTATAAAATTGCTATGTGGCTTCAATAATTGCACAATAATTTAGTGTGGAAATATAATACGACCAATTTACGCTGTAAGTGGATTTCTTTGCTATTACTTTGGTTGATTTAGCGGTTTTATTAATTGCTAATTACAAGGTATGATTTAGCACGTGTCTGGACCTCATATCCTTCTCAAAATTGGCTGTCTGGATAATTCCTGGGAACACTGGAACGAGCAATTAGAATCCCTTTTGTGACACAAAACGTGCATACGATCGTGTTGTCGCCGACCTCGTAGGGGTATCCTTCAGCGTTTGGGGGTATCGCACGCGGTGCGCCCGCTCTTCACAAAGGCAACTTTCTGCTCCTGGATTTGGGTCTTCTATTCCTTCCCCAGCGAAATTATACGAATCTTTGGGTAGCTGTCAACTGGCGGTTCGTTAGCAAGGACCTTCCTTATCAGAACGTACAACAATATACAGTTAAGTTATCATTTTAAGAAACCAATTCATATGTGCATGCGTTCGAAACTTAAGTACACGCGACATCAAGCGGTTATACCTTTAGCATTTAAGACAATTGTTATTCGGGGTAGCCTCCATACACCCACGCTATTTGTGGTTGGCACTAACTCCTGCGACGTGTCCACAGCACAGGCAAGACCGTTTGTTACAAGCGCACTCAGAAGACAAGCCTTTGAAAGCCTACACCAATTGTCGCACCCAGGAGCAAAAGCATCAGCCAAACTCGTATCTCAAAGATTCGTATGGCTAGGTATTCGGAACGACTGCCGTAGATGGACACAACAATGCTCACATTGCCAACGCTCCAAAGTGACAAGACACAACGTTCCACATCCGATACAATTCAAGGCACCTTTAGCTAGATTCGACCACGTGCACATCGACCTGGTCGGACCTCTACCAATATTGCGCGGACACAGATACATACTTACGTGTATAGACCGTTTCACCCGATGGCCAGAAGTCATACCGCTGGAGAACATCGAACCCGACTCCGTTGCACGCGCGTTCTTTGTCCACTGGATAACAAGGTTCGGAACACCACTACAAGTCACGACAGACCAAGGCAGACAGTTTGAGGCACTACTCTTCAAACGCCTAGAGAAGGTAGCCGGTTTCACGCGAAACCGAACAACGGCTTATCATCCGCAAGCAAACGGACTCGTGGAAAGATTCCACCGTCACCTGAAGGCAGCCTTGACGTGCCACAATACGGAAGACTGGTTTGAAACACTGCCCATCGTACTGTTAGGCATACGGACGGCATGGAAAGAGAATCTTTCGGCGACAGCAGCAGAAATGGTATACGGCGAAAGCATACGCTTACCAGGCGAATTCTTGTGCGAACAGCAAACAGACCGAAGCGTGGAGCCGCAGAACTATGTAACACAGTTACGACGTCACATGCAAACACTCAAACCGGTTCCAACGGCAACACACAGCGCACACAAGAGCTTCGTTTTCCGACAACTCGACAACGCCAACCTAGTTTTCGTGAGAAACGACACAGTAAGACGCCCACTGCAGAGACCGTACGACGGACCCTACGCCGTCATCAAGCAAAGCAATAGAACGTTTACCATAAACAAAAACGGCCAACCCTGTACTGTGACGGCAAAAAGGATAAAATTGGCATATACAGAGGTACAACCCAAAACTCAGCAAACACAGGCCACAGTCAACCCAGCAACGACCCGAGTCGGAAGAAAGATCCGCCTACCGGTATATTTCAAACGTGACCTGTCACCAGCAAAGGGGTATGTGGGGACCACAAACACGAGCTATCCCCACACATGCAAAATCATCTCTCCTACAAGCCGAGGACGCGCGAAGCCGATCGATCACGACAACAACCCCTATAAGAAGACGGCTCGCGCAGAAAAGGGACACTCTCAGTTAGGCCTAAAACTAACAAAGTCACTAACTGGCGCGTAAAGCCCAGTGAAAGCAACCACCGGCGCGTATAGCCCGGAGCAACCACGGGCGCGTATAGCCCGGAACAATCACCGGCGCGTATAGCCCGGCCTACCCACTGCTGCGTCTAGCCCAGTGCCACGCCGCCACACAACTGAGGGTCGGTCGATGCCCCCCGCAGCAATCAAGGCACCACAGGGGTCGCGCCGAGAACGACACCGACAGCGGAGCGACGTGCGCGCCTTTCTTCGACGCGCACCCATACCGGAGCCAGTGTCGCCGTTACCTCCATCGCCACAGAAGACGACGGCACCCATGTCCATACGCTCGCCCACAGCAACGGGAACCACCACTCCGCCTACCTCGCCGCCCGCCTGGAAGTTGCGCCTTATCGAGCTGCCGCCACCGAACATCTACCGTTTCGTCGACGTCATCACATTACGGAGGCAGGACCCGCGGCGACGACGATGTTAATATCAGTTGTAAATATGTAGAGTGTAATAAAGTGCTCAAGTTCACGCGTAAATAAAATCAACGGTGGGGCAGCACTCCCCCCCTCCCCCAAATGTCCTTATGTTGGCCATCTGTAAGATATTTCTCTATATCTAAACAACACTTTAAAATTTCGAGTTTTGTCAATTTTTTCAAGTGCTGAAAGTCGTACAGAAAGATAAAAATGTTAGAATGGTTTTTTAATAAGATAAAACGTTCATCTATGGAAGACAAAACTGCATCAACAGCAACAAAATAAATTTCAATTTTTGTTTAGGATCTGTTATTGTTGTATCTGATGATTCATATTCAAATAATTTCCTTTTCTTTCTAGAACGCAACGAAGTAGGAAATGTTGCTTCAACTTTAAGATCATTAGCAATTTTTGTACTTATTTCAAGGAACTTTTCATCGGTACGCCACTTGAATAAATCATCTTTGAAGGTTTGTAATAATCTAAGGCATTCGACTAGATCAAGCCCTGGATTTTGCAAAATTTTATCAGAATCGCCTCTAAAAGCTAAATTTTGGGATGCCAAATATTAAACGACTGATATTAATCTTTCTAAAACATTAGTCCAATGAAGTCTCTCTGCGTCTATGATCTTTAAATTTTCAGCGTTAATGGTTTGGTTAAGATTTAATCGTATGCTCATTTCTTTTCAAGTTCGGAAGTTTCTTAAATGCTTGACACTTTTTTCGTGCATATTTAAAGTACGACCTAAATGTTTCCAATCAGAATTTCCGGTGGAAGCCCAACTCGATTTATCTGACGAAAACAATTTACAAGAGAAACAAAATACAGCGTTTTGTTTCAATGAATAAATAAGCCACGATCGTTTAATTATTTCCCCGTTTGTCAAAACTCTGTTGTAAAATTTAACTAAAAATCGACGCCGAGATGTTTGAGGAAATAAATGTTCATCATGCACCTGTATGGGTCCATTTAATAATAATAATAATAATAATAATAATAATAGTAATTTATTGATACACATAGATGAAGTACATGTGAACAACGGGTTACCATTCAGTTAGATACATCAAATGCATCGTACTGTTCTTCCATGGAAACCACAATATGTAAATGTGATACAAATAATATAGAAAATATGAGCATCGAAAACAAAATCAATACAATCTATTAAAAAATTTAAAAACATGAAATTGTTTATTAAGTATTCTTACTAATATTTCTAAACATTGCGTTTTAAGTTTCTTGACTTTTACGAAGTTTGTATTTAATTTTTAATTTAAATAACTTAGGTGATAAATCTAGCCATGAGTTCTCAATACTATTGCAGCAATTTGCTATTAAATATGAAAAGAGGACTTAAATAGAGATGTTGTGAAAGGTGGCACGTATATTCAGTTTTTTATTTCTCAAGTTTAGATGATGTATGTCAGTTCGATAAGTAATTTTGTTATATACCTAAGTAAGGTGGCGACTTGTAGTAAAGTATTCTATGAAAGAAACAGTAACTAAGGTAAGTGACCCAAATTCAGACAGTGTCCTAAATTCAGACATATTTCTGTTTATTCCGTTAAAATAAGAAATTTACAATATCCAGATATACGTTAAGAGATCTGTTGGTACAATTTAACATTAATTCTATCAGTCAAAATTCGTTTTCTATTTTACCGACATTGTAACGGTCAGTGCCATAATCTGTGAGTTGGATGGTGGTTGAAAATTGTGTGCTGTGATTATCTACCAAGAATTTCTTATAAGGTAAGCAGATTTTAACTATTACTTTATGTACTATTAAGACACCCTTAATTGAGAAAATTAGAATAAACTTTGTTGCAGTTGAATATAAAGGCTTTAAATTTTCATTTTAACAGGGTTTTCTGTCAGTGTAATTACAGAATTAAAAAATTTTATGGTCTCGGAATTAGGTGCAAGCAAATTCGTATGTTTCGTAAATCAGACACTGGGTGTCGGAATTGTGTACATAAGATATGTATTGGATATGGATTTCTTTCTTTCTTTTCGCTTAGATTAACATAAGTCTATACCGTTTTAAATAATAGAGTTCCTTTAAGAGCTTGTATCCAAATTCCGACACAGGTGTCAGAGTTAGGGATTTCAACTGTCTGAATTACGTTCAATTTATGTAAACGGATATTCTCTGTTATTTGTACATTTAGATATCATTAGTATTAATTATTATTATTTATCATTGAAATCTTTGCTTTAGTTACAGAATGTCGGCTAAAAAAAATTGCAAATATAGACGATTTAAGACGTGCTTTGGATGCCATAAAAAATGGCACACCGTGTTTAGCTGTCGCGAAACAATATAACATCCCGAGAACTACGCTTATTGGGAAGATTCGGGGTATTTACCCAGAAGAATGTCGTAGCGGAGCACCTTCAGTACTAACTGTAAATGAAGAAAACCTATTGGTTCAATGGATCATTAATATGGGGCGCATGGGTTTTCCTGTAACCAAAGATCAATTGCTCGACAGTGTTTCACTTCTGATAAAAAATTTAAAGCGTTCTAACAATTTTGCAGATGGAAGACCAGGTCGTCACTGGTATGATTTATTTACTAAAAGGCACCCTGAAATTAGTGAACGAATAGCACAAAACTTATGCGTATCCCGAGCAGCCGTAACTGAAAACAAAATCAGAAACTGGCACAAAGAAATTGAAGAATACTTTATTTCATCTAACATTAATATTACTGATCCACAAAGAATATTCAACACGGATGAATCTGCTTTTTTCTATCGCCAAAAGGTCGTAAGATACTTGCTAAGAAAGGAAGTAAGTCACTTCATGATAGATCCGGTGATGACAAAGAATGTCTGACTGTTCTTGTTACTGGTAATGCTGCTGGTCAACTAGCTCCACCCATGGTAATGTACGCTTATGAAAGAATACCAAAGCATATAGTATCACAGGTGCCTAAAGGTTGGGGATTGGAAAGTCAACCAGCGGATGGATGACCTCCGAATCTTTTTCGAATTTATAACAAACATTTTTTACCCATGGCTTGTATCTGAAAATATTCAGTTTCCAGTAATATTATACTTGGATGGGCATAAATCACACGTGACTTTACCTCTGACAGACTTTTGCAGAGAAAAACAAATAATCGTGATAAGCTTGTTACCAAATTCCACACACATCCTACAACCTCTGGATGTGGGGTTGTTTAAATCTTTAAAAATGAAATGGAAAAGTGAAGTACAAAATTTATAACCCAAAATAATTATAAACATTTAGGCAAAGACACCTTTGCCCCTGTTCTTCAAAATGTTCTAAAATCAATACCAAATTTGGAAAATATTTTCAAAAATTCTTTTAAAGTATGTGGTCTTTCTCCTTTTAATGTTGATAATATCGACTATCATAAACTTCTTACTGACGACAACAATGAGTTGAACAAAACTAAAGAAGCAGTAGATCCTGAAATAGTGAGTCATTTGCGATATCTTGAATCTAATGTTAAGCCAGATTTTTGAATAAATGTTATGATCTGATGGGTGCAGACTGGACAGATGAAATTGAAGATAAAGGTTTGTATGAAATTTGGTACAAAATGTACCAGAAATCGGGATTATCTCAGGATAAAGAAAAACTCCCAACATTATAATAGATATAGAAGAAGGCCTAATACTAGAAGATGGATGGGAAAATTCAATTGTATTTGAAACTGATGATGCATTACCTGAAGACATTTTTGAAATAGAACCCACAGTTAAAAATACTGAAACCGAAGTAAAACTTGTTGTTGGTCCTAAGGAAAATCCTGGTAAAGAAAATATAATAGAAAAAAGAAAAGCATTGACGAAACAGCTAAGAAAGAAACTGACAAAACCACAAAACCTAATGTGATAGAAAAGAATATAGAAAAAATAGTCGAAAACATTCAATTGACCCCAGAAAAACGAACTAATGTCATTGAAGATGAGCAACTAAGAGAGGAATCGGTCAATAAAGCAGAAAAGAATATAGAAAAATTTTAAAAACATTCAATTGACCCCAGAGAAACGAACTGATATCATTGAAAACGAGTATCTAAGAGAAGCATCGGCCAATAAAGCTGAAAATGTGGATACTTGCAGTAATACTAAACATTCTAGGGTATTGCCAGGAGTGGTTATACCATCTCCGTTTAAAAACTCTTTGTTCTGGCCTGAACCAACCAAAAAATAACCTCAAGAAAGAGTCGAGTTAAAGTTCCTTCTGTAGGCACCTCCGATGCTTGGAGAGAATATTTCTTGAAAAAAGAGGAAGAACAGAAAAAGCAATTCAAGAAAAAGAGGATAGAAAGAGAAAAAGGGAAGAAAACAAGAGATTGGGTCAAGAAAAGTAAAAAACCTAGAAAAAGATTATTCGGCAAAATAAACAAAAAACACAGAGGATGAAAATGGGTCAGATAGTGAAGAAGTCTCAATTCAGAATAATGATGAAACAGAAAATGACCAAATTGAAGATGAAGGTAAGAAACAAATTTACATAAGTAAGTATTTAGGTTAATTTTACTATACAATAATTATTTAACAGGTAATGAAGAAGTAGAATCCACAGTTGTTGACGAAATAAAATTGGTGATTTTGTAATTGTCAGCTATTTTGAAGACTATTATCCAGCTCAAATTACAAATAAAAACACTGAAAAGGTGTTAGGTAATGCAATGGCTAAGGCTGGTAGATGGTGGAAATGGCCAAATATTAAAGATGAAATTTGGTATGATAATCATGAAGTCATCAAGAAGATCAAACCTCCTGTGGAAATAAATAAAAGAGGATTTTTGCTGTTAAAGAGTTAGAAAATCATATGTAGTAATATTAGAAATCTTTCAAGTTATTTTTGTATTAACTTTTAATAATAAATACTTAAATGATTTTATTTTTATCAGAATTAGGTACACTGACATGTCTGATTTTGGAACAAACTCTTATTGTCGGAATTAGGTGATTTTGAGATGGTTATAATAAATATATAATTTAAATTAATTTATTTAAGTTTTATGATAAATAACTAGCCAGATCTCCTTAGAAATAATTATTAATTCTAGAAAATTAAAACTGATCAATGTCACTGAATAATTATTAATTATATTGAAAAAAATGTAACGTAAATTCCTAAAGGTGTCTGAATTTGGGCCACTTACCTTATGTAAATGAACTCGATTTAACCAATCAGCTTGCTCTAGTGTGTGAGACACTCTCAGGAATTTTCTTATTCAAAATATGAATCTCAAACAATTATTTTGAACTTTTTGTATTCTATTAAAATCTTGTTTTGTCAGAAATTGGGCATAAATTACATCACAGTAGGAAAAGTTAGAAAGAACTAATGAATCACACAACATTTTTTGACTTCAACACTTAAAAGTTTTCTACTAGAATATAATGTTTTGAGTTTACCATAGGATTTAGAGATTAGAGAGTTTAGATGTTGTTTAAACTTAAGATTAGAATCGATTGTTAGACCTAGATTACTAGTTGACTCGGTGGGCGTAAGTGAATTACCGTTTAACTTAACAGAGATTTTATTTAACACTAATTTTTTGTTTTTTCTCTACCAAACAACATTAACAACGATTTTGAACAATTTATTTCTAAAGAATGATCTACAGACCAATTGTATAGTCGTGTAAGGTCTTCATTAATGTGAGAAATAGCATCTTTAATTTCATGTGACAAAAAGGATTAACAAAGTTGACTGTCATCGGCATACATATGATATTTACAATGATATATTACAGATGGTAGATGGCAAGTGTAAATATTGAAAACAATTTCTTACGATTAGTTCTCTATGTACATTATTCAAAGTTTCGGGCCAAAATGCAGGGTCATCTAACACGCTTACATTATTGGTACTATTACTTAAGTTTACGTTTATAGTTTTACATACACTTTCGGGTTCGATGATTTTTGAGATCTGGTCAGAATTTGATATTTCTTGATTTACGGTAATTGACTGTTTAAAAGTTTGAGAATTTGATAGGTGATCTGCATTGTCCACTCTATGTTGAAAATAAAGTTTTAATGCACCCTCTTGTTTTTTTTTTCCCGCTTGCTTAGCGAATTTTTTCTTTTTATTCTCCCATCCGCTTAATTTTCATTTAAGTCCATTTGACATTATCTGAGCAATAAAATGTTTTGCACTCTAAATAAAAGCAAAAAATTGCAATTACTTACCTTAAATATTCAAATAGAAAATCAAAACACCACCGTCAATAACTATCCCAGACAGCATTATATAATCATGCAATATTTAATATATAATCTTTGGGATGATTGATATATTCCCTGAAAATTCTAGAAATATTCATATTTATTCTGGCATGATTCCACAATATCCTAATGTCCGCTTTTTCATTATTCCTTGAATATTTCCATAGATCATTCATAGAATAATTAATAAAATATTATATATTAGGCTTGCGCAGAAGAAAAAAAACTCCCCTAATTTATTTATATTGAAGTTCGTATTCCGTGTGAAGCCTTTTCTCATATGCATATCAATCAATGGATCGCGGTCGCCCCATCCAAGTACTGACCGCGCCCGACGTTGCTTAACTTCGATGATTGGACGAGAACCATCATCATCATCATCAAACAAACTTTATTTACAATTTTTTACATCGTATATGTACATTAACTATAAAATTACATTGAGAAAATATAAGTGTTTGTACATTTTATGTTTTTATTAGTAGGCGTCTTTAGTTCCTGCATTGTCTATGTTTACCTAAAATTTTTGTTTATTCATTCATAAGATTTTAACAATTGTTTGGTTTTTTATTTTGTTAGTGGTTAATTTGGGTGATTTTAATTATAGTTATATAAATTATATATCATACATAATCATATGATCATATGTCATTCTATTCTACTTCCTCGTATATTGGAAGTGTTTCATATGGAAGTTTGGGTTTTGTTCCTATGCTTCTGTTATGTCTACGGGTTTGTGTTATTTGGTTAAGGATGGAGTTGTTTGTTAGTTGGTTTCTGTAGAATTTGTCACTAATTTCTTTGATATGGTCGTGTATGTATGGGATTCGGGTTTGATCGTGTAGAGTTTCAATTCTTGTGTATCTGTCTGAGTTTGTTATGGTTCTGAGGATTTTATTTTGAAACGTTTGAAGTGGTTGGTTTAGTTGCGTTGCACCATACTGGAGCGGCGTAGGTAAGGATTGATCTGATTATGGCAGTGTATATTAGTTTTTTGTTTTTCATTGTCGTGTTCCGGTTGACCAGTAACGCGTACAATTTGTTTGTTATTATGTATGATTTTTTTATCGTTTCTTTTATATGAAAAGTTTAGTCTTTCGTCAAGGTGCACTCCAAGGTATTTCACTGTTTTTGTGGGAGTAATTCGTTGGTCGTTGACTTTTAATTTGTTGAAAATTTTGTTGTTTGTGAATTTTTTAGTGAAAATTATTTGTTCGGTTTTGTCAGCGTTTATTGTTATTTTCCAGCGTTTGAAGTATTCAGTTAGTTTGTTGATATGTAGTTGTGTGTTATAGTTTGCAGCTTGTGCGTAGTACGAGTGCCCTGTTATGACCGTGTCATCAGCGTATTGCATTGTGTTTTATAGTTTTGTGGGATGTCGTTAATGAATATGTTGAATAGTTTGGGTCCCAAGACAGAATCTTGAGGTACCCCGGCGTTTATTCTTTTTGTCGTCGATAATTCGTTGTTAATTCTCAATGTGAAAGATCTTTCTGTTAGATATGAGTGTGTCAGTTTAATAATGTGCGATGGGAATCCGTACAGAATTAATTTGTATATTAGCCCCTTGCTCCAGACTGACTTTGTCGAACGCTTTTTGTAGGTCGAGTAGGGTCATTATTAAGTTTTGGTTTTTGTTAAAGTTTGTCGTTATGTCATATACTTGTTTAGTTATTAGTTGCACGGTGTTGTGTCTTGGTTTAAAGGCAAATTGGTTATTGTTTTGGATCTTTAATTTTTGTTCTGCTTTGTTGATTCGGATTAGGATAATTTTTTCTACGATTTTACTTATTGTGGAAAGTAAGCTTATGGGGCGATAGTTGTTTGGGTTTTTGTAATTTTTCCCGGGTTTTGGTATTGGGACAATGACGGCCTCTTTCCAAGTTTTAGGAAAGTGCTGGAATTTTAGTATCGCATTTATTATATAGGTGAGCTACGTAATTGTTTTTACCGTCAGATTTTCGATAATTTTGTTGTCAACGTCGTCCTTGCCAGGGGCTTTGTTTTTTGCTAATGTTTTGATGATGTCTTTTAGTTTGTTGGGGTTGGTGATTATCTTTGCATAGGTTTGTTTGTTTATAGTGTGTGGATCTTTAACGAAATCCGAAACTGTATTCTCTACCATTTCGTGGAACTTGTCTGTTTGTCTATGATTTAATTCGTGCGTTTCTGCCAGAGTTTCGGCTAGGACTTCCGCTTTTTCTTTGTTCGTGACGTAGTCTAAGTTGTTCTTGTGCAGTGTGGGGATGATTGCATATGATTTTTTTAGATTTTTTGTTAGTCTCCACAAGGAGTTATCCTGCGGTTTTAGTTTTCTCAGAGTATCTGCCTAGGTTTTGTTGTTGTGCTCTATAATTTCTGTTTTGATTTCGGTGTTGATTCTTGTTCTTGATTTTTTGTATTATTGTATTTGGTAGTGTCTCGCGTTGAGTGTCAATTTTCCTTATTTTGGTATGCTTTCCCCTGACAAGTGTTATTGCTGTGGTTAGTTTAGCTACTTCGTTTTCGAGCGTCTGAATATCCTTGATTTTGTTATTGACTTGAATTTGTTGGTGTAGGTCACGTCTCAGTATTTTCCAGTCGGTGTCCTTGTACGAAGTTATTGTTCTTTGTTTATTATTTTTGTTCTTGGTATTCGTTAGTTGGATTTGCACCGGGTTGTGGTCCGAGTTTAGGTCTTCTAGTGTATTTGGTCTTGTGATGTTTGTTACATTTTTGGTTATAACTATGTCTATTGTTGTTGGGGTCATGTTATTTTTGGGAAAGTGTGTCGGTTTTCTACTGTGGTGTATTGTGATGTTGTTTTCGTCTGCGTAGGTTCTTAGCGTGTTGCCATTTGTATTGGCGATGTTGCACCTCCAGTCAGGGTGCTTAGCGTTAAGGTCACCTATAAGTATAACTTTATTGAAAGGGTTGAAGTATTTGTCGAGGTCACTATACTTAAATTTGTTCGACGGTCTATTATACGCTGCTATTACGTGTGTGTTGTCTGGCAACCTTATTGTTAACGTTTCTATTTGTGTTTGGTTTGTTTGTATGACTGTGTGTGGTATACGGTTGTGGATAACAATGGCTACTCCCCCGTGGTTTTCGCCATTTCCTCTGTCTTTTCTAATTACAGTGTAGCCTCTGATTTTTAGTTTGTGTTTGTCTGTTAGTTTGGTTTTATTGATCAACATGATATCGACCTTTCGATAATTTAAAAAGTTTATTAATTGGTCCTTTTTATTTAGGATGTTGTTAACACGCGCACTTTAGGGTCCATTTAATAGATGTTAATTCTTACTTGTTTGTTTGCCTTATTCTTATAGTTTTAAACTTATTTCACTATGCTAACACTATTTATTACGGTCGAGAACCGTTGCTTTTATCATGGTATGGCCGTTGCCGTAAAATAACTTGAAAAATGTAACCTTAATAGTTGTGAAAAATGTAGGTCTCCCAATGTAGGCGGTTTTTTAAAAATTAATTAATAATTTGATCTTGTAATTCACTATAGTGTGGCTACTAATAAAAATAAAACTTAAGTACTTTATCTGGCCAATACTTGTATTTAAAATTTTTTTTCATAGAAATAAAAAATTACGTAGTGTGACTAGTTTCGACCTTCAAATTAGATATAGGTCATTCTCAGAGAAAACGTACATATGTATTTTAAATAAAACATTGGTTATGAAAAATATGAGAAAATATGTTGCCATCCTTAGACAAAACTTCATCATAAGGTGAAGAATGTAAAATGACTTTGTAATTGGACGCCATTAGCATCTATCAAATGCCGCTGATATTTTATATGAAGGTCGAAACTAGTCGAACTACTTTATTTTTTATATTATTTTTCATTTTTAAGAAAAAAAATTAAATACAAGTATTGGCCTGACTTAAAGCCCTAACTTTAGTTTTATTATTAGCACTTACCAATGCATAAAATAGATCATTGCTGTATTTAACGTAGGTAGCCGTTAATAGTATTTATTTGTAAAATTTGTACAACACATTAAGTACATTGAACAATACAACATTGTCGCCATTCCTCTACTTACGAATAATGCAATAATGTTTTCTTTTATTACCAACCACTAAAAGGGCGCCATAAACAACAAAAAAAGATTTTAAAATATTCTATAATCCTAACATTGACATATTTTACCTGCTGACCGACAGGGTAAGATTTTAATATTTTAATCCTGTTATTTTGAATCTGTATTTGAATATTTTTCAAGCAACACTTGTCGGCATCATAAAACTGTCATTTGTAAGGAAACTCTCTTTGTACACGGTCACGCTTTAGTGAATGTAAAAAGAATTCTACAAAATAAGATAAATAACAAAAAAAACTTATAAACCACGTTTTTTCTACTTTTTTTCACCAGTTTACCTCTACATTTTACATTTCACTCTACATTACACGTATATTTTAATATTGGCGCCTTCAAATTTTAGCGCCTGGGACAATTGTCTCTATTGCCCACCTCTAACGCCGGGCCTGTGGGGGGATGTGATATACACGTTTTTAAAGCGGGATCATCTCCGCCATATTGTTCAGTGTGTACTGTCAGTATAGACGTGCTAACAACTGTGGTGTAAATTTTGTGTTTTGTGTGTTTAGTGAATATTTTTTGCTTGGAAAAGTTGTAAGATACTGTAATAATAATGGCTTCATGTGCATTACGTATTTGTGTGAGCAGGTCCTGTGCAGATAATAAGCAATCAACCTCAATAACGTTTCACAGGTTAGTTATGTGTAACGGTATGATACAGAGACGTACCCAGTATTAAACCTATATAGACATATTTATTTTATCATGTTCAGTATGACTGAAAATGTTTTCATAGTTATTTTTATCTTAGAAACCAAGTATTTGATGCGTCCGAATACTTTAATTAATATTATTTTCCAGTTTTATACCTGAAATCGGCAATAATATCGAGTCCGGACCTGTGTAGTTGTCAGCCATATTGTTACTGACCTAAGCCACGCCTAGTGGGTCTACTTTTCTGTACGAAATTCATATAACGTCGTTTCCATCTATAACCTTTTTTCATATGCTGAATTGAGGTAGTTTTTGTTATTTTTCACGCGTCACGTGACAGTGCGACAGCTTCGTCCTTGCACCTCTCTTTCTATAATGCGATTTGAAATGAAAGGTACACGTTACTTATCTAGGTGCTTATATTTAGTCTGAGGTTCTATATACAATTTTGAGCCCGAAAAATTTCAACTTTTTCTTCTATTTTTTGGAAATTGCATCACTGATAATTAAACTCAACGCAACCTACATAATTCTTCTTGATTTTGACAATACTTCATCGCAGACATGGTTTCTTTAAAGTATCGCCATAATAATTGTGTATTTTTCTAGAAATTTCAAATTGAGCAATTAAAATTTAATTATGTGATGCAAAGTTTAATTGGTTTTCACCCTGTATAAATCAACTTCAAAAAATATCTATTTTTGAAAAGGAAGTTTATGCCTAAAAGTAGGTAATATACACAATATAATTGAGACAAAATGAAGAAGAATTATGTAGTAGCCCAGGCCGATTGTAAAAACAGTAAGAAAATGTTTAAGGATATACTTTTATGGTTGAGAATGGTAGAGCAGGAATATGCAAAAAAGGTAAAAAACATAATCCGTTAGAAAGGTTGTTTATAAGGTTGCAAACGAGTTGAAAAATAGTTTTCAAAGATTTACGGCAAAACCAGAGGTTTTTGAAAATAATGTTCCGTAATAAAACAGTAGGTAATAGTTTCGGCTGAGTGCACCAGTACTCACTTTTGTGATCTGGATGCAAAAATTTATGTTCGGCTAGATATATTTAGAACCCATCGGACGAGTTTTGCATATTTGGCTGGTAATTTTTGGTGTAATGCACTTTTGCACTCAGTGCGCACTTTTCGGAAATTAGGCTTGTAGTCAAAGTTTCGAGAGTGCAAGTTTTAAGATCAAAACAACAACGGAGGATGGAATTATGAAAAGTTGAGTTCCTATGAATTTCTTACTACATTTTTGGAATCGTCATCGGACGACAGTGACGATGATGATGAAAACGAGGTGGTTAAATATGCCTTCGTCAAAGAATAACTTTACAACATCGCCATCCATTTTTATGTAAATAAAATAGTTCATTTTAATGCTTTTTCTGCCTTTATAACAATAACAAACCGAACAATAAAAAGACGATTGTTTTTATGTTGAATGTGAGGTTAGGTTAATGCCCGAGAAACGTAAACTGTGTTAGGCCGAATGCGTTACTACGTGCAACTACTCTTGTTCTAGGGCCCACTAATGCAATCCAACCGACAACGCTATAAATTTTGCGACACCTTAGTGTCGACTTGTGTTAACGATCACGTACGTAAATGCATTCGCATGAATATGATGTGCCCTCTAGTAGGGAATATAGTTGACAGCACGCGTTTGTACAATAGTGAACGTACACTCGAGTTCTCTCACTCCTGAAGAGTCCGAAAAGGACGAAACAGCTGTCGGGTGATTCTCTGTGTTTGTTTCTTATAGTACAACCTCTTGCGAATTTACAGCAGGCGATTCAAGATTTTTATTTTTCCAACACCTTAGGATCGACTTATGTAACTGCTTTTACTTATCTCTCGGCAAAGTTAAAGCATAATTCCATAAGAAAGTGGTAGATCTTTAAAAGGCTACAATTTTGTATTTATGTTTTTTTTTCACATAACCTCAAAATTTCTAAAAAAACCCAAAAACTTCTTTTATTGCGATTTTTATTTTTCATTTTCGCTAGACCCAATTAAATCAAGAGTCCGAGAGGGTCTCATTTGATTGAAAACTTACAAATAATAGGTTACAATTCAAAAAGCTGCTGAAAAATGCAAAAAAAAACTATCCGAAAATGATAAATTTTACGTTAATTGTTTATAATTTGTTTAAAGTTTTAAAATCGTATATTGTTAAATAATAACACCATTGAATTCTACTTAAAAAATACAAAGGATTGTATGGATTATGATTTTATAATTAATTCTAAATAATCAAATAATAAATGTTTTTCTCATATTTTAGCAACTATCTTAGATGGACAGTGGCGGATCAAGTGTGATGGGGCACTAAACGGTTAAAATACGGAGGCCTTTAAAAGACTTGATACCTTACCAACAAATATCCGTATCAAAATTAATGAAACACTGGAATTTCGAAAATAGAAAGTTTTCGAGAATAATTTTCTGGTAGCAATGGTGATAACGTAAATAACATTAAACGTTGATTCGTTTTAAATAAAATAATCATCAATTTTGACAAAGTTGGGTAAATATTTAAAGCCAAAAGTTTCTTAGGCTGCCTGAAGAGAGACGGGTAAGTGAAAATCTCAAGTTACGCCTTAAGAATTAACAATAACAAACAACATAACCAAAACATGTATCTAACGTTCATTGTAGGTAATTATTCCTTAATAACAATTATAGTACATGTATCTTGTTGGGAAACAGTTCATCAGTTCTTATTTAAATACTCGAGCAACTACCATTAAGAGAATGTAGATGCCAAAAATGTTTCCAATTCAGAATATATAGCAATTCACCTCATTTATACATCATTTCTAAGTAGAATCCAGTTTGATTTTCGTGACGTCAAGACATCCCAGCAAACATAGAGTTCAATAAGATGTTTTTGTTACTTCCTACACAGACCTCTTTTCTGATGTAGGTACTACCAGGAATTCCTATCTAGTTCGTAAATACTTCTGATTATTGTATTTTTAAAATAAATCTTTTATGGAAATCATTAAAAAATCCCAATAATAAGTTCTCAAAAAATAAGAAGAGGAATTCCATAAGACACATATTGCAATGTGTAATAAGGATTCGAATAACAGGAAAAAGTTATAACCTAAAAATTGAACAAACGTTATAGCGTTATCTAAACTTATTAAAACTATTTGGTCCCTAGATTTGGTCCGACAGGATGTTACCTGTTAAAATTTAATTTCATCAAACTTCCGTTGTTTTTTATTAATTTTTGTTTGTCAAAAAAAATATATGATTACTGATAGGTATATTGTTTTATAATAATTCTTTTTTGTTCCAATGAATTAAATACAGTTTATAGATTATGGGCTTATTATTGCTAGTGGAACATACCCTAACATTACCCATGTGTAGAGGCAATTTTCTTCGTTTCTACCCTGTAATAATCTCTAACTCCTGTCCTGTCTACTTAAAATTCGTAGTCCATAATCAATCCCTGTTCTAACCTATGAAAAAGTGTTGTGTGTATTTTCGAAAATTCAGGTAAGCTTAATATAGCTTTAATAAGTTGTAAACGAAACGGGTTTATGAACAATTTGTTACAAGGCAATACTTTATATTGCACTCATTCTTAAAAATTTTAACCTTTTAATTTCTCAAGAATTGACCGCTAGAATTGAAGCGGTTAACGAGTTAAAAATGTATAAACCTTTAAAATACTTGTTGACACGGCATAGAAATCGATTGAAAAAAATATAATTCAAGAAAATTTTGCAAAACACAATGACCACCTTAATACTGTCCGTACATCTTTAAGTGAGCAAGCTACCGACATAACATCTGAATTGGCAAAACCAACATCAACTAATCACGAAACATTTGAAGTTACGCATATAAATGAGAATGGGTCAATAAATATCAAAATTACTGAATCTACAGATGCACAAATTAGTTAACGATTCTTTATTTGGAACTACAGATTGTATTCGGGATTGTAATAATGAACCTACACTTTCTAACACATCTTCACGTGTTAGTAATACTAAATCTGATTTCATTGTGCAGCTACGAAATTGGGCAGTTCAACATGATATTTGTCAAAGTGCTTTATCTGATTTATTTCTTGTTCTAAAGGAAAATGATTTAAATGTTCCTGTAGATACTAGAACAATAATGAAAGTTGTCTTAAGAGATATTATTCTGAGGATTTTGGATTAAAAATCTGTCTTTTGAGATCACTTCAAATGTATTATGACACTACTGAACCAAATTGTATATCTGTAAATTTTAATATTGGTGGGCTTCCACTGACCTCAAGTTCTTCTAGTCAGTTTTGGCCCATTTTGGGTTCGTTAGTGGAAAAATATTACATTGAACTACGGTTTTTTAAAACCAGACAATGTAAATGAATACTATTTGTGCTAGAGGCTGTTGATATTGTTGAAAATGGATTGCTGTGGAGAGATTCACTTGTGCAAGTAACTATAAACTGTTTTATATGTGATACTCCTGGTCGTGCTTATATAACATGCGTAAAAAACCATACAGGATATTTTGGATGTCGGAAATGTATACAACAGGGAGAATATATAGAATGTAGGGTTACATTTCCAGAAATTAATAGTACTTTGAGAACTGATGATACCCTTAAAACAAGAACTCATGAGGATCATCATCGAGGGGATAGGATATTAGAATCATTCGGAACAGGAATGGTATCTCAAATGCCGCTCGATTACATGCATTTGGTTTGTTTGGGTCTTACCAAGAAACTTTTACAATTTTGGGTTAAAGATAAACTAAACATTCGAATTCCAAATGGACCTCAACAATCTGCATGTCAACTCCTTCTTTCATTCAAATCCAGTATACCGGATGAATTTGCATGGAAACCCAGAACCCTATTAGAGTGCGATAAATGGAAAGCAACGTAATTTCAGCAATTCCTATTATATACTGCCATAATTATTTTGAAAGATGTGTTGACACATGAACGTTATGTTCATTTTTTAAGTCTTTCTTTCGCTTTTAGAATTTTAGTATCACAGAATATGTGCATAACAAATAATTCATTTGCAAATGAACCCTTACAATACTTTGTAAAATCGATCATATGGGAATTTGTATGCACATAACTTTTAATGTACATAACCTTATACATTTAAGTAGTGATGTGCTCAAATATGGAAGTCTCGATGCATTTAGACGGATGTACCAAACAACGTTCGTTTATTGAATGATCCTCGGAATGATCTGAGTGTTGTTATTATAGCTAACATTTTTTATTCTGATGGAGATATATTTTATAAAGGTGAACATTTTTTAAATGGTGACAATTTTTTTAATGTACACTCATGAAATATAAAACTTGGACACCACAATTTCTGTAAACAAAAGTTTGCACATTGTGAAGCGGGCTTAAGGGTATCATTTACAATTCTAACAGCAGGTAGTCTCAGCAGGGGTTATCTTATAGAAGGACTGTAGAATGAATCATTACACTAAGCACGTTTTAGAAAATAGGTAATTTACGTTGCTTACTTAATTTTTTCTTTAAAGAATATATTTGAAGGTATCGCTAATTAAACACCATAGCTCGATTAATTATCGAATCAAAATTTTGTTTAGGAAATGTTTACAAAATAAAATTAGAAATAATTTTGATTTAAAAAACGTCTACAAGCAATAACTTTTAAATTAAATCAAAAAACTAAACATGGTTATTTGGGTTGACTGATTATTACTTATTTTTAAATAAATCTAACCTACTAATTATTGTAAGTTATTAAAAAAAATCATTAAACTCTCTATTCATAATATTTAGTCCTTACAAAATGTATATTTTATGACGTTTCATTTTTTCTGTAGTTAATATAAAAAGTGAAAATAAAAACTAAGGCAATTCTTATTGTCAACGTATATATTTAGTTTTTGACAAGAATTTATTACATAATTATAATTAAGATACCAAGTTATAGTTTAAAATTAAATGAAAACGTTTTTTTTAAATAAAGGTATTACTATATAAATAAATATAAGAAATCAATAATGGGTGTGACCTCCATTATTATTGATACATTCTTGGAGGCGTCTGCTCATTGACGCTATCAAGGTATCAATATAATTAATATTAATCGTTTCCCATGCGGTATCAATGGCTGCAATTAGTGCATTACGGTTTACTGGTATAAAATTTGGCCCTTGTTGTCTTCGGATAACAGCAAGTATTCGAGCCCAAACATTTTCGATAATGTTAAAATCTGGGCTTTTGCTGGCCAGGGTAACAGCTCCAAGTTATTTGCTTGTATCCAGTTGCGCACAACCTGCGAAGTATAGGGTCATCATATCCCGATAGTTAATTATCGAATGTTCCAAGAAAATATGTGTAAATAGTAAATGGAATCTACTAACGTAACGTTAAGTCGTTAATTATAGTTACATAACTCTCCTTTCATAAGATATAGTTCATATTAATATGCTTATTGTAAAGCTTCGTACACACCTGAACAACAAACCGAGGAACAAACAGAACAACGAACCGAACGGCAATCGGAACATTAATTTGGACGGTGCTACGTACGAATTTTAGAACAGATTCGCAAGTCCTGATTGTTCCACGAACGGTTTGCGGCGTTCCCGCAACTTGTCGGTTTTTTCTCCGACATCAAAGAAAATGCGCGCGAATGCGTTTGCAGGTTTGGACGAATCTAAACAAAACGGCGAACAAACTTATGCGGGAGAATTAAATTATTTATTTTTGTCCTCCCTTTTGTGGGTTTGTTGTGTTTTAGGTAATATTATGGAGTTGACAGAAGAAAAATGTTTTAAATTAATCAGTGTTTAAGAATGCAAGAAAAAATGATGTCCCTATTAGCATCATTTGGGCGGGAAATTTCCAAAATAAAAAAAAAGCGAAGTAAATTATAATTTTTTACTCTTCTTTGTGCGTAAAAATTTGGTTGGCACTATCTTCTTGTTTTCCGCAATTTTCTCTTCTCAATAATAAATATATATGAACTGAAAACTACTGAAAATAATTATGGGAACAGCACAAACGTTCCGTTTGTTGTTCGGATTGTGGAAATCATAAAAGATCGTTTGTCGTTCTGTTTGACTTTCGGTTCGTTGTTATGTTTGTTGCTCGGTTTGTTGTTCAGGTGTGTACGAAGCTTTACAACTTAAGCAACAATTTTTTGGCGAATAAAGATTAGTTTGTGATGTAATATTAGAAACACAAATTTATATCATATCAAATTTATGACAACTTAAAACCAAGAACGTGTATGTTATTGCTAAGAAATTATTAAGGAAAAAGCGCAATTGCAGTGTAAATATTTATAATTAGATATTTTCGAAAGTTTATAAGTCCTCTATTGTAATCTTAATACTTAAAAGAAAATCCTGTCCATTAGCATTATAAGGAAATGGCTTTTACTTTATGAATAAGTTTCAATAACAATAGAATATCCTTGCTTGTTTAATTTACTTCCTTTGAGTCATATTGCTCTAAGGGTTGTTACATTGGTCATTAGAAGTATGTAATAAATAAACAATTACCTACTGTTTGAGAAGGGTGTGAACCAATAAATAAAGTAAGAAATGTAAATTCCATTTTAGTTTAAAATTTCAAGTGTTGTGTAAATGCCACCTCATCTCGGTGCTGATTTGAAAGCGCGGATTGTTTCGGAATTAGCGGCGGGCCGTAGCGTGCGTGAAATTTCACGTATGTTAGATATACCAAAAAGCACCGTAGGGCATTACCGAGTAAAATGGAATCTTGAACACACTTTGGAAAGAGCCATCGGAAGTGGTAGACCTAAAGTATCTACACGTGCTCAAGATCTCGAGTTGTTTCATTACGTAACAGAACAACCATTTGCTACATACTCCAGGACTATAGCAGATACACATTTTCCCGGATGCCGTATAACTGCACAATGTTCAATAGCCGCAACGATGGACCACACTAAAAGTTTTTAGAATGGAAGGAACTCGTTACGAAAATAATCACATATGTCTTAAAAAACGAAGTGGTTATTTTTCTGTGAATGTGTGGGGTTGGGTTAGCGCGCGGGGTCCAGGAGTTTGTTGGGCTATCGATGGACGTCTTGATTCTGCTGCGTATTTAGATATTTTGGAAACTATTATGAAACCTTCAGTCGAAGTGTTTTATCCAGACGAAGATTATATTTTCCAACAAGTAAGTATTCTTATTTCACTATACTTTCTCCAAAAAATAGTTCGGGATCTGTTGAATTAACATTTTCATAATGTATTTTTGTTGGGACAACGCCCTTATTCATACTTCGCGGGTTGTGCGCAATTGGATACGAGAAAATAACTTGGAGCTGTTACCCTGGCCAGCAAAAGCCCAGATTTTAACATTATCGAAAATGTTTGGGCTCGAATACTTGCTGTTATCCGAAGACAACAAGGGCCAAATTTTATACCAGTAAACCGTAATGCACTAATTGCAGCCATTGATACCGCATGGGAAACGATTAATATTAATTATATTGATACCTTGATAGCGTCAATGAGCAGACGCCTCCAAGAATGTATCAATAATAATGGAGGTCACACCCATTATTGATTTCTTATATTTATTTATATAGTAATACCTTTATTTAAAAAAAAGTTTTCATTTAATTTTAAACTATAACTTGGTATCTTAATTATAATTATGTAATAAATTCTTGTCAAAAACTAAATATATACGTTGACAATAAGAATTGCCTTAGTTTTTATTTTCACTTTTTATATTAACTACAGAAAAAAATGAAACGTCATAAAATATACATTTTGTAAGGACTAAATATTATGAATAGAGAGTTTAATGATTTTTTTAATAACTTACAATAATTAGTAGGTTAGATTTATTTAAAAATAAGTAATAATCAGTCAACCCAAATAACCATGTTTAGTTTTTTGATTTAATTTAAAAGTTATTGCTTGTAGACGTTTTTAAATCAAAATTATTTCTAATTTTATTTTGTAAACATTTCCTAAACAAAATTTTGATTCGATAATTAATCGAGCTATGGTGTTTAATTAGCGATACCTTCAAATATATTCTTTAAAGAAAAAATTAAGTAAGCAACGTAAATTACCTATTTTCTAAAACGTGCTTAGTGTAATGATTCATTCTACAGTCCTTCTATAAGATAACCCCTGCTGAGACTACCTGCTGTTAGAATTGTAAATGATACCCTTAAGCCCGCTTCACAATGTGCAAACTTTTGTTTACAGAAATTGTGGTGTCCAAGTGTTAAATTTCATGAGTGTACAAGTGTGATTCATAAGATTTCAGGATTCAGGTGTGTTCTCTGAACGATAAATTATTTGTTGTACTTCCTATGATACACCATGATTTGTACTAATAGCACGTGACTTTTTCAGAAATAAACTTGCCCCTTACGTCCCCGTTAGGAAAGTACCCATTGCTCAAATGTAAAATATTGAAAGTTAATGTGAAGTGCTCCGTTTGATTCTCTGAAAGCCGGTAGTAGTAGAAGGAGATGGAAGATTATTAGTACGTGTAACATAATGTCACAATTAAGAACATCGAGAAAGCTTTGGCAACATCGCATTCGCGCGGTCTTTTCAATTTTTCGAGCACGTTATTTTGTTTACGTTTTATGATAATTACTCATATGCGCAACTTTTACGCGCATTCAAACTAAATAAAGAAAGAAATTGTTATTATGAATGTAAGTTTTGTAAAGAAAGAAATTATAATAACTGTAACTTACTAACCAACACCGTTTATCCCCGATTAAACTGATTAAAACTAATTTACGTGAAAAAAAGTTTGTTGTTGAAATTGTTATTATGAATGTAATTTTTTTAAAGAAATAAATTTAATAACTGTAACCTACCAACCATCACCGTTTACCCCCGAATGCGCGAAAAAGTTACACATAAAGTGGGGCTCCATACCGAACTACACCCATTTTAAAAGAAAAAGACCCATAAATAATAACATTTCAGAAAAAAGGTATTGTACCTTATATGTACGCCACTGCACTTATTTTTCTGTGACTGCACTGTATCACAGAATTGTGGTTATGTTATTCGTGGTATAGATTTCTCTTTTACACTTCGGAGTTCGCATTCAAGCAGTAAGCGGAAATTAGGATTGCGTTTATAAATTAACAAACTATAATTTTTAATCAAGTTAATCAAAGAATACAACCGACTCTTAACAAATATATCTAACCACTAACTTTTTCTGTCCTTCTCTTTCCGAGCATTGCTACCAACTAACTTAAATTTTAACAACGCTTAAAGGTATACACGTTAGCGATGCATTGAACACCGCCAAGGTTCCGTTGCATTGTCGTTCACTCCCCCTCCAGAGAGTTGGTGAACTAAAATAAATGTTTATTACCTATGAACTAAAACGAATTTTTGTTAAAATTATTTGACGTTTCCTGGGACTCCAATGGAATTGGCTTGCAGTATGAATGCTCTTCCATTATCTGCGTTTCTTGAGGCACAAGTGCTGGTTTCAATCTGTCTAAGGATATCCTCTCTTCATAGCCGTTTATTTTTAGGACGAAGTATTTTTCATGTCTTCGAATGACTTCATATCGGCCTTCGTACGGTGCAGTCAATGGAGGTCGGACTCGATCAATCCGAACAAACACATGTGCTGCTACGTTTAACACTGGGTGGACAAAAACTCTTTGCTTTGCGTGATTACTTGCTGGGACTGGCCTAATTTGTGACATATTTTCTCTAAGGTTCTCTGCAAATTCAGATTGGTTTGCTTGAGGTGTTGAAATTTGTTGAAAAAAATCACCTGGTAATCGCAGTGTGGTTCCATATATAAGTTCGGCTGGTGTACAGTTTAAATCTTGTTTATAAGAGTTCCTTAAACTTAGTAACAGTATAGGTAGTACGTTTGTCCAGTGAATATTATTGACACACATGATTGTCGTTTTTAAAGTGCGATGAAATCTTTCCACAGCTCCATTGGCTTGTGGATGGTATGCCGTAGTCCTTATGTGATGAACGCCCAACAATGTTGTTATATTTTTAAATAGATTGCTTTCAAATTGCCTGCCCCGATCAGTAGTTATTTTGTGTGGTATTCCAAATCGTAAAATCGAATGTACTATTAGGTTTTCTGCTACTGTTGTTGCTGTCATTTCTTTGATAGGTATTGCCTCGGGCCATCTTGTGTACCGATCAATAATGGTCAGCAGATACCTATTATCCTGCAATGGTGGTAAAGTTCCAACGATATCTATATGTATGTGAGCAAAACGTTGATCTGGGGTTTGTATTCTTTGTACTGGTGTTATTGTATGTCTACCGATTTTAGATTTTTTGCACGGTATGCACTCTTTTGTTCATTGTAGGATTTGTTTATTGGCTCCTGGCCACACGAATCTGTCCGGTATTAATTTTTGCGTTGCTTTGATTTCTGGATGGGACAAATTGAGCATTTTTAAGAAAATTGCCTTCTGAAATTTTCTTGGGATACATAGCCTAACTGTATTGTTGTTCAGATCACAGTAAATTAATGAGTCGCAGTTAGGTATTCTTACTTTTTGTACATGCAAACTGTGGTTTGGATTGCGTAACATTTCTTGAAATTCCTCATCCGTCACTTGATTCTCAGCAATTTTAGCTTAGTCTATGTCATTGTTGATGGAGTTGATATCCAATCTTGAGAGAGGGTCTGCCACAATATTGTCTTTTCCCTTTATGTAGACAATTTTAGTAGAAAATTGGCTGATGAAGTCTAATTGTCTTTCTTGCCTTGGTGAGAGTTTCTCATGTTTTTGTGTGAAGATGTAAACAAGAGGTTTGTGGTCTGTGAAGACTGTAAATTCTTTACCTTCGAGAAAATGTTGGAAGTGACGAATACTAGAGTGAATTGCTAGCAGTTCCCTATCGTAAGTGCTGTACTTGCGTTCGGTTGCTGTTAACTTCCGAGAAAAAAAATGATATTGGTTGGTCTCCCATGTTTGTATGTTGCTGCAATACTCCTCCAATTGCTACTTCGGAAGCATCGGTATACAGGCTGAGATAGGCATCTGCTTGTGGGTAGACTAACTCTGTTGCAGCGGGCCAGTGCTTCTTTAACTTCGTCGAAGGGTTTTATGTTTTTTTTTTTTTTTTTTTTTTTAAATTTTTTAAATTTATTTTAAAAAAATTTAAAAAATTTTTTTTTTTTTTTTTTTTTTTTAATAATAATTTGTTTTTATATTATAATTTTTTTTTTAATTATTTTTTTTTTTTTTTTTTTTTTTTTTTTTTTTTTTTTTAATTTTAGATTTTTTTTTTTTTATTTTTATAGGAGTTTAGGTGTAATTTTTTTTTTTTATTTTTTTTTTTTTTTTTTTTTTTTTATTTTTATTTTTTTTTTTTTTTTTTTTTTTTTTTTTTTTTTTTTTTTTTTTTTTTTTTTTTTTTTTTTTTTTTTTTTTTTTTTTTTTTTTTTTGCTTAACAATGACTGGCAGGGGAAACTCTCTAATTGCAGAGACCTTCTCTGGCACTGGTTGTATACCTTTTGCAGTCACCAAAACTCCTAGAAATTCCACTTCAGCAGCACCGAATATGCATTTATTTGCATTTATTACTATTGCATAGTCGCTCAACCTTTGCAAGACTGCTTCTACATGTTTTTTGTGTTCGTTTTCTGAATTAGAAGCAATCAGTATATCGTCGACATAAATGTATGTGAAGGTGAAATCTCTGAAGACTTTGTCGAGGAATCTTTGCATTGGGTATTTCTCTGTTGTTATATCATTCAACTTCCGGTGGTAGTCCCACAGGGCCGCCAACTATTGTCATCCTTTTTTTTGTTTGGTTTTTTTTTTTTTTTTTTTTTTTTTTTGTACTATATGCAGAGGGCTTGACCAGCTTGACGAAGATGGTCTTACAATTCCGTTTTCCAGGAGGAACTTGAATTCTTTTTTTGCAGCTACCAGTTTTTCTGGTGGCAACCTTCTTGGTCTTGCAAACACTGGGTGTCCTTTTGTTTCAATGTAATGAAACGTGTCATTGTTGCAGTTGGAATTGCTGGGGTTAGGCCTTAACAAGTTTGGGAGTTTATTTACAATGGATAGATAGAAATTATCGTCTGGATTTGTTGTAACTTCCATAATGTTGCAAACTTGACTAATGCAATTGCTTGAAAGTGATGTCGTAGCATCGATGAGCCTCCGATTTGCAATATCTGGTAACAGCTTGAAATGGTGTAAAAAATCTGCACCTAGTATCGGATGAGTTACTCCTGCGATTACGAAGTTCCAAGTAAATTGTCTTCGTAAACCTAAGTTTAATGTAAGCGACTGTATTCCAAATGTTGGAATAGGTGAACCATCTGCTGTATAGAGAGTTAGGTTATTATTAGGTTTACCCTTGTATAGTCGGTGAGGCAATAGGCTAATGTCAGCTCCTCCAGTATCAATTAATAACTTAATTTTATTTTCTGTATCCACTACAAATAAGCGACATGATTGATTGTGGGGGCCGATCGTCGCTACCCTCGTTCCCCGATTTAGTTTTCCGATGTTGGAGAAAATGTACATGGTGGAATACACTTTGTAGACCTATCCCCGAATTTGTTGTGGTACCAGCAATAGGCTCGATTATGAGATTTGGAACGAGATCTTGACTTGGTTCTATGTTGAAAGTTAACTCTCTTTTTCAGATCTTGAACTTCCTTTGTAAGAGATTCAATTTGAAGTCGCAATGTTTCGATGCTATCTTCAGTTTTTGAGCTGCCAGGTGCAGCTCCTACGACATTGACGTGGTGCACTGTTTCGTAGATTCGATCTGCCATGTCTTCCATTATGGATAATTCTTCTTTGCTGACTGTAAGCACTGCTCTGATACTTGTAGGCAGTTTGTCTAGCCAGAGAGTCTTCAAGATATTCGGTTGCAGCTGATTATTGTTTAACATCTGCATCTTGTGCAGTAGCTGTGATGGTTTGTCATCTCCCAATGCCATCCCACTTAAAAGTTTCTGAATTTTTTTTTGATTCTGAGTCTGAGAACGATTGGATGAGCTTTTGTTTCAGAGCGTCATATTTTCCTGTAGCTGGTGGTGCACCTATAAGATCGTACATTTCTGCAATTGTATCGCAATTCAATGAGGCTACTGTATGGTCGAATTTTGTCCCATCTTGAGTTATTCCGGCACTTCTGAATTGTGCCTCGAGACGTTGAAACCAAAACTGAGGTTGCTCCTTCCAAAACTTTGGAATTTTCAGCGATACCCTACAGATCTCTTCACTGCGTTTAAAGGTTTGCTCTTCAGTCATGTTTCTGCTTTTTTTTTTGAAGTAAACACGCACGACAATTGATCTTTCAGTTTTTACCACGTGTATCACTAATTTTTATCCACGAACATCACGTCGGCGGTCACCAATTATAGATTTCTCTTTTACATTTCGGAGTTCGCATTCAAGCAGTAAGCGGAAATTAGGATTGCGTTTATAAATTAACAAACTATAATTTTTAATAAAGTTAATCAAACAATACAACCGACTCTTAACAACTATATCTAACCACTAACTTTTCTGTCCTTCTCCTTCCTAGCATTGCTACCAACTAACTTAAATTTTAACAACTCTTAAACGTATACACGTTAGCGATGCATTGAACACCGCCAAGGTTCCGATGTATTGTCGGTCGCCACAGTGGATAAAAACATTGAATAAACGGTAATAAAAAAAACTATACCAAATTACACCCAATTTTTCTTTGTTTATGTAGAATTATTGTAATAAGGTACTAATTATAAATAGTTTTAAGCACAATGAACCTGACATGGACGGAAGAAGAGAAGACTCAATTACTCCAAGCTCTTCAGGAATACGGAGTAAACATCGAAATGTTGGCAATTAAGATACCATCGAAATCAGTTACCGAGATTCAGACTGCAATACGCGTCTATGAAAGAGCTGCGATACGTTCACTAAAAAGTGACGAATCCACGAGTACCGAAGAGCGAGAAGCACCAATCGATAAATGGTTAAAATTTCTTAAGGAAAATTCCAACGATGTTAATGCATCTAAAGATATTGTTCTTGCCCTTAAAATAGTGGCTGCTTGTGAAAAGAGGACTGAAGATACATGCGTCGATTTAACGTAAAATTGGTAACAATTACAATTATCGATAGTTTAATGATGTATGTTTTAGTGCTTGCTATGAGTATTTGATAGATTTAATGAATGGCAAGGCGCCTAAGCAATTAAATGACGAAACTACGTATTTTTTAATGTCTTGCTTTAGAAAACTTGCGAAATTGGTAAAATCGGGAAACAATTCTAAAGAGGAAGAGTTTATTAACAATTTGGAAATCTCCGATATCGTACAGAAAACGTATACGAGTAAGGTTTGTATTTGTTTCTTTAGTATTATTTCCAATTCTTATTCTGATTTTTTATTTTTCAGAAAGGAGGTATTGTGACTGATCCTGATTTAAATTTATTAAAAATTCCTTTGAATTTATTGAAATTTAAAGATTCTGCTTTGGATTTGGATAATATTTAATGAAATAAACATTTACAAAATAAATACAGGGTTATTTCAATTTGTTTACATAAAATTCGTTATTCTTTAAGGTAGCAATAAGGCCATTTTCATTAACTAACATCTTCATAATTTCCATAATTAATCTCGGCATTTTCTTTTGTGGTCATTCTACCATGTACCGCATTTAATATTACATTTCTGGCACATATGTCCCATTTTCTAATTGCCGTTAACGAATATACGCATCCACATTGTTTTTTGCCAGTTTGATAACTTTATATCCGGGACCACAGCCAGGGATAATTTCGACAGATTATTTTGAAAACTTTCACAGATGGCTTAATTTACCTTTCTGGTATGTGATCTCCATACGATGAATTTTCATACATGGTTATTCTAAGATTCAATATTGTTTTAATCATTCCTTAATAGTCTATTGCCTACATGAGGCTTAAAGGTACCATCTAAGTTGCTTTTATGCATCCATACCCAAAATGTCTCCTTAAGGAATGGTTTATGGATGATACCCATTTATGGTTTTTAGTTATTGATATAAAAACACTTGTATCTAAACTTGATTTATTGTTTATAACTAGAACACCTCTTTTCATACATACGCCATTTTTACTACTTTTTACATACTACATGTTTTTAATTATATTCTAACCTATCGCGCCATCTATGTAGAGAAATCATTACTTTTAACACCCTCTCTTAATGATTTTTCTCAAAGTATAACACACAATCAAAACAAAAAAAAACATAACAAATTAACAAACAGTTAACACAAATCATTACAAATGCATTTAACTAAGTAAGGAATACAAAATCTATTCATCAAAAACACAAAACTCTATCTATTTTCTTACTTTAAACCTAACTCTAATATGTTAAAATGTAACTGTGGTTTGTGTTGCCCTTTGGTTAAAATATCCGCTAATTGCATCTTTGATTGAACATATTCTAGTATCATATTTCCTTGATTTAAATTGTCACATACAAATTTATACTTTAAGTCAATATGTTTAATTTTCTTATTATTTTCCGGATTTCTTATGAGTGCAATACAACCTTGGTTATCTTCAAAAACTTTAAAATATGATACATCAATATTCATATCAAGCAATAACTTTTCATGAACAAACAATCACAAACGGCAGAACATAAAGCTACAAGTTCTGCTTCTGAACTTGAAAGCGTTACACAATTTTGTTTTGTGGTAACCCAGTTTACAGTATTTCCGAAAATCTTTATCACATACCCTGTAATTGATTTTCTGTCTGAGGTATCACCTGCCCAATCTGAATCTACATAACAATCAATTATTGACGCATTTACATTCCTTTTAAATTCTAGACTTATATTTACTGTGCCTTTAAGGTATCTCAACAATCTTTTAAACCTAACCAAACTACTTCAGGATTTACATCTTGTAACCTACTGTAATAATTTATTGAAAAACAAATATCTGGACGACTCCTAACATTAAATACATTAAACACCCTATTAGTTGTTTTATCGGTTTAGCCCTTGTTTATTACCTTCATCGGGATTTATATTTAATTTTGGGTCTATGGGTGTGCCACAGGATTACAGTTCTCAAACTTAAAACGCTTTAAAATTCCCATTAAATATTTTTCTTGTTTCAATTTTAAAATTCCCTTTTCTCTTTCATACTCTATTTCTAATCCCAAAAAATTATTTAATTCCCCTTTATCTTTAATTTCAAACTCTTCCATAAATTTTCTTGTACACTCTTCTAATAATGTCAAATCGGGTCCCGATAATATTATGTCATCTACATATAGTAGTAGATATATTTTGTTTACATTGGTTGTATTTACGTATAAACAATAATCACTTTCAGACCTTCTAAAATTTAAATTTATCAACAATTTGTTTATCTTCTCATTCCAGCATTTGCTTGACTGTTTCAAACCGTACAAGGTTTTCTTTAATTTTAAAATACACCCTTCTTTACATTTTACTTCTTCTGGTGGATAGATATAGATGTTTTCTTTGAGATCACCATTTAAAAACGCCGCTTTAACGTCTAATTGTTTAAAATAATACATATGTTGTATACCTACTGATAACATCATTCTTATCGTTGACATTTTGGCTACTGGTGAATATACCTCATTATAATCAAAATATTTTCTTTGAGCAAACCCTCTCGCTACTAGCCTTGCCTTATATTTATCTGTGATTTTTCTTCGAACGGTTTCTTTGCAAACACCCATTTTGTGGTTAAAATTTCTACATTTTCAGGCATTTTCACTTCTTCCCACGTTTTATTTTTCTCAATTGATTCAATTTCTTTATGCATTGCCTTTAGCCACATGTTCTTGTCATCTCGTTGATCTAATTCTTCTACCCGTTGTGGAGCTTCTTCTATGTAAGATATTGCATCAAAGGCCATGTACAATTCATAATCGTCATATTTATTTGGAACTCTAATACTCCTTTTAGTCCTTCTATTATTTTCATAATTTATTTCAACATTTTCTTCGTCCTTTTCTTTCATCTCGAAGTTGCCATTTTCCGATTCGCCATCTAATTCTCGAATTATTTCTTCCTTATTTTCTTCTTGGTCGTCAAATACATCATTTATTTTACACTTACTGCTTTCTTTCTAAAATGGAAATTATTTTCATCAAATTCTACATCTCGACTGATTATTAATTTTTTCTGTCTATACTCCACAATCTATATCCGGTAGGTGCATATCCCAACATCACACATTTTTCAGATTTAAAATCAAATTTTGTCCTATTTTCCTTCGGTATATGATTATATGCATTGCATCCAAAGATTTTTAAATTACTTACATCTGGTTTATTTTTATTCCATTCTTCACCCCAAAATTGCTTCTCCATACCCGAATCAAATAATAATGCTCTGGCTCTTTCCACTAGACTTCTATTTTTCCGTTCAGCTTTGCCGTTTTGTTGTGGCGTATAAGGACAAGTATAGTCTAAGATAATTCCCTTTTGTTTACAAAATTCTAATAAATCGTTAGAAGAATTTTCCCCGGCATTATCACATCTAAGTTTCGATATCTTATGACAAAATTTATTCTCAACCATGTTAACATATTCTTTTAATTTTGCAAAAACTCACTTTTATGTTTTATCAAATAAACTATAGTAAAATTCGAAAAGTCATCTATAAACGTAATGAAATATTTAAAACCATCATATGTCTCAGGAGAAACTGGCCCACACACATCGGTGTGAATAATTTCTAAAATTCTTGTTCCCTTTGTTCTATTTCCAAATGGTAAGCGTTTAATTTTTCCAGAAACACAAGCTTCACAAAATCAACGTTTTGAAATTTAACCGTTTCATCTATACCAATGACCATTTCCTTTCTTATAATTTCTTTCAACCCGGAAAACCCTATATGCGCATACCTTCTATGCCATTTCATAAAATTACTATCAAAACTTTCTATATTTAAGCATTCTGACTTCTTAATTACTTTAAACGATATTTCATATAAATTTCTGCGCGTTCCTAACCCAATGATTCTTTGATTTTCATCTTTTAATTTTACCTCTGCATTTTCAAAAACTACTGACACATTTGCATTTTCTAGTTTCTTAACAGATAATAAATTTTTCCGCAACATTGGAACATAAAATACATTCTTTATCGTACATCTTACATTATCTTTTCCACTTAAAACTTCTATATTTCCTACCCCTACTGCACTTAAATATGTATCATTTTAGCTACCGCAATATTTATTGGACTTTTCAACATTACTAAATCAGAAAAAAATGTTTTTCACTGACCATATGGTCAGTACAACCAGAGTCGATAAAAAAGTTAAAACGTCTTCCTTACCATAAAGCTTCTCTTCATTTTCTGTACCTGTCATAAAGCATACACTTTCTTCAGTTTTCATATCTGTTTGACTCTCTTCGGCATCCTGCTGTTGGACAAAATGACTTCTTGGGTTATAGCTGTGACGATTTCTATCTTGACCTCTCCAACGACTTCCATAGCTTCTATTAGGTTGTCTATTCCTCTGAAACCCCTACTTCTTTGGAATTGGAAACCCCTATTGTTATAACCTCTAGTTCTTCCTGAACTTCGACACAAACCCCTCTCTGAATTAAATCGACCAGTAAATTGACTTCCATTAGGGCATTCTCTTTTAAAATGACCTATTTGTCCACACGAATAACATGAACCTTGTGACGAAAATGCTGCTGCACCTGTGTTCACACTGTTGACAACACTTGGATTTGTTAAACGTCTTTTGTCATATTCAGCGATTAATTTACATTTAACAGTTTCGTACTTTAAGTTTTCAATATTTTCTAGAATCGTCACAACAGTTTCATACGAAGGTGGTAAACTTAACAACAAATTGCATATTATGTCTTCATCTTTTAATTCAACTTCGGCATCTTTAAGCTGTCTTACTGTATTTTCAAATTCCTCAATAAAAGTAATTAAATTTTCATCTTCCTTAAGCTTCATCGACAGTAATTTTTCTTCAAGAACAGCTGCCCTGTTAAACCTTTCTTTTCGTACTTTTCCTTAATACTTTCCACATCTGAAATGCCGTTTTACTGCTCCGTAAGCTCTCCAATTGGGTATCATCAACACACTGAACTAAAAGACACTTTGCCTTATTATCAAGTTTAACTTCATCTACCTTTTCTGTATCAATTTCTTTTACAACACAACCTTGAACTCCTTTTTCAGTTAAAATTAATTCCATCCGAAACTTCCAGTTATGATAATTCGTTCCATTTAACGGTTCTATTAAACAACTTCGTCCCACATTTCCTAAGGTAGCCATCTTTTTTTTTTTTTTATTTACTTATTTTCAACCAATTCAAACAGTAATGCATTACTTTTAATATCCACTTTACGTTAACAAAAAAACCGGCGTTTCTAGGCCCATAACCTTTTATTTATTGATGTAAAAACACTTGTATCTAAACTTGATTTATTGTTTATAACTAGAACACCTCTTTTCATACATACGCCATTTTTACTACATTTCTACATACTCCATGTTTTTAATTATATTCTAACCTATCGCGCCATCTATGTAGAGAAATCATTACTTTTAACAATGGTTACACAAACCATCGTCGTTACATATTCATACAACTTTTTTGTAATTATGTATTCTTGTTTAGCGTCTAAAGGATCGATCCACACTTTAACGTTATCTTCTTAAGTACAACCATTGATTATAAACTATGGGTACAACATACCTCAACAGTTGGTTTTTATCATAATCAATCGACTCCTTGGAAATAACATGCAAAGTAGAAAAATTCCACCAGTTCGATTTGTAATCAGCAGTTACGGTATCGTCGCGTCGGCGGCCTTTCTTAGTTTTACCATTGAGTAAAAAGTTCTTTAAGAGGCGCAACCTAATGATAAATATCGTGCCTTATGGAGAACCCCCACCTATCATTAAAATCAAACTGTACTGCGACGCCAGCTTATAAAATACGAACTACAAATTCCACCGTCGTAAAACTGCATTTAGCCTTAATAAAATGTTATCAGCAACGGTATCAGGTTTCGATGATTTATTGCCAGCCAGTCTATCTTGTAAATAAATGCAATTAATGTAAATACTAATTTTTATTTCAAAAGTGGACTAGAAAATTAACAATTAAAATAATACATCAAATATTTTTACAACCGGTGTCCTTGTAAACTGATTAACACAAGTTATAACATCATATGATACGTTATCATAAAAACGACGTCGTTTTTAAAGTAAATCGAAGTTCAAAGAAAAAAGTTGAAGCTATTTGAAAATCCTATTTTTTGAAAATCAACTAATTTTGAGGGATCATATCTCGAAGGGTAATTATAAAACAATAAAAATTTTATATTATACTTAAGCTTGCATCAAACTATACAAAAAATTTTATATGTAAAACAAATTTATTTCAAAATTTGCTAAATCTGCAGCACATTGAAAATAAGTTAAATTTTATGAAATTACCCGAAAACTAGTTACAATCTTCTCCTGAACGATCTAAACTTTTGTATATATTTTTTTCGAAAATAAAATTTTAAGTAAAAACACGACCAAGTTGAGGTCAATCGGTTAAATACACTCATAAAATTAAATTAAAAACAACTTATAATAAAAACATCATTTTTATGTATTTCCATGTAATTGTGGTTATTATTTACATAAACAATTTATTTGCTTCGGACCTAGTTGGAAAAGATGAATCTGCCGAGTTTTTCTTTTGAATCGAGAAGGACTTCGCAAGTTGAATCTAAGAGGAAAAAAATAACATAAATTCACTGATACAAGATATGCTGAGTCAATTGTATTTAATTTTAAATATTCTTTTTAAAATTTTATTTCTTATTAATTACACACAACTTTTAGTACATTGTAATCAAACAACAAATAAGTTGTATTAAATTTGTTTTGTATTTTTGTTTTT